>JAQFYZ010000602.1:0-37714 GCA_034695085.1 Cylindroiulus punctatus | reverse complement strand
GTTAATTTCCACCTCGTTCGCTTCTGTACGTAGTGTTTGGCAGCCATTTTTTATTTGCCCTGTAAATCCTGCAATAACTGATCGATGGCGACCAGGCCACACCCCCAGTTTGTTCTTTGACGGAAAATACTATAGTTAGTTACAGTCATATAACATAGTCAAAATTGTTTCATTCCTAATGAAATGTAGTTTTTTCTTAGAATGTGGTTTTATGCCACTGTAGTGGCAGATTTTTTGCAATTCATGCAATTTCGTTTTAACTGAAGAGAACATGTGGCGATATTTGAACATGAATTCTAACACACGTGTATTTTAATTTTTGACGACCGTGAAGATAACGAATGGGACAATAGCCAGTAACCACCTGTGCTTCGGTGATGTTGTCATCAAAATTGGCGACCAGAGCGCCCTCTACATGGATCACGAAGAGGCAAATGACGCCATTCGTGCTTCAGGAAATGCACTCGAGCTTCTGGTCCTCAAGTAAGTACATTACAATATGTGAAACGTGCCAAGATGTGTAAACACTAGACATTGCGTTGGCGCCAAATAATAACCTAGTCGAAGATCTTGAATTAGTTTCAACAACAAATCCACAGAGGGCATACGCGTGCAGCCTGCATTCCGAATATGGCATACTTTTTTCGAAGCAAATTTAAACACACCTTACACAATAAAATGAACGAAAACTTACAGATCTTGTTACGATAAAAGTACAAAAAAAAATGTTGAGGTCGTATTTCAAATTTTGTTTTAAACATAATATCCGTCATATGTAGTTTAAAATGTGAAAAACAGTTTTAAAACAATCAACGGCTTCAAACAAACCGCCTTCACTGTCATCCTCTCCTCTCTTACATTCCTACCATTGATTTACTGTACTGTGTACATAAACCAGTAACACTATTTTTAGAAATGAGGTAGGCTTACTGTAGGACATGTAAAAGCGTTGGCCGTTTACACTGAAAGTGTTTATTGCTAAGTCAGCATTACGATTATTTCAGTTATTTGTAACGATTATTATATGACCATGAAATAGTCTTGACTTTTACTCGCAGTTTATTTGAAGGCCAAAAGGACGTTACATGACATCCCTTCTAAAAACTTGACTATAATCTTGATAAATTAAAAAAACAAAACCCAAGATAGAAATTTCATAAAAAAATGTTCTGGAATGAATCCCAAAGTCCCTGATCTAGGTGTCTTGCCAAAACAGACCTAGACACGACACGTGCATATCAAAGACTGTAGTGGTAACTTCCTGATGATGTTAAACATCCACAGAAATGCAGAGAAACGAAGCTTCCATAAAAAAAAAAAAAAAGCTTCCCATGCCGGGAATCGAACCCGGGCCTCCTGGGTGAGAGCCAGGTATCCTAGCCACTAGACAACATGGGAGGTCGACTTTCGTTGCAACAAAACCTGACGCAACACTATGTTGGTGAAACGTTGGAGAAACACTAGATCAAGCTTTGGGGTCAAGCAACCATTTTACGCCATTTCTGTTATGATAACCCTAACCGAAGGCCCTCATACGTCATTGCTGACGTTAAAGAAAGTCGAGAGCACAAATATAAGTAGCTTTAAGCGTCCATGGAAACAGTGATTGCTGCATTTGCTGTAACGCTTTTGAGCAAACCTTCACTTAGTAGTTTAACCACACAGATTCAGAAAAATAAAGCTTCCAGAAAGCTAGGAAAAAAGAAAGAAAAAAACTTCCCATGCCGGGAATCGAACCCGGGCCTCCTGGGTGAAAGCCAGGTATCCTAGCCACTAGACAACATGGGAGATCTGGGATCCCAAACCAGGAAACTCAAGGCAATACACGTATTTTAACCATATTAAAACAGAATTAACAAAGTTCAAGCCTGATTTCATATCCTGTCATTAAAATATGTACTGTTGCTCACAAGTTCAAGTAAAAAATGCAACAATTTGTCATTGAAATGTGAAACGGAAAATATTGTTGCATTTGCTGTAACGCTTTTGAGCAAACCTCCACTTAGCTCAAAGGGGTAAGCTTAGTTGAATCACACAGATTCAGAAAGATAACGCTTCCAGAAAGCTAGGAAAAAAGAAAGAAAAAAACTTCCCATGCCGGGAATCGAACCCGGGCCTCCTGGGTGAAAGCCAGGTATCCTAGCCACTAGACAACATGGGAGATCTGGTTTCCCAAACCAGGAAACTCGAGGCAATACACGTATTTTAACCATAACAAGAATTGACAAAGTTCAAGCCTGATTTCATGTCCTGTCATTAAAATCTGTACTGTTGCTCACAGGTTGAAGTAATAAATGCAACAATTTTTCATTGAAATATGAAACGAAAAATATTGTTGCATTTGCTGCAACACATTTGAGCACCACTCAAATTTCGGTCGCCAATCCTGAATATGATTCATTCACGACCTCAAAACTAGGTTATATACATGTACGTGTCTACATTAAGACCATGAAAGCTCGAATAAAAATTCAAAATAGGCGCCGAAATCCGTGAAATGAAGCGCTTTAAGAAACTTTTTCAGGGTTACTGGGTGCCCCAAAAACTCTTAATTACTGAGCAGTCAATAACGCTTGTTTGGATAGGACAATTGATATCATTAATGTCATAGAATCAATATTTATATGCAGGACATCCATCATGTGCTACTTCAAAGAAAATCATATCTGCAAGCTGCTGTTAAAAATACATTTCAGAATAAAAACAATTGAATCATTTTGATAAGTACGAAAACGTGATAATTGCATTCTCTGATCGTCGCCCTTGTCTATAAGCTGAAAAAACAAACAATCTACAGACTGTCGTTACTGACATTGTCGATAAATGTTAAGTTCGTGGAATGGCACCAGGTGGTACGAGAATAAAAAATTCCTTTATATAACACAGATGACATAACACCATAACGTTGCTGGTAGAAACAAGACTGAAATGATGGCAATTTAAAAGCTAACTATAGATTTATTGATATAGTGTGGAAACACAACATATGTATCAAGTTGTTTTTTTCAGCTTTACTGTATTTTAAAATGGTTGATTACTAGCACGTAACCCTTATTTGCGTGAAAGCAGGCCTATGCTATAGCACTTCCTTTCGATTGCATAACACACCCAAAAATAGACTTCAAAAATCAAAAGATATTGCATTAACCAATGCTTAAAACCATAAAACCATGGCTGAAATTTTAGCAACCAAAGGGGTTGTTTTTTAATCGATTCCACTAAGAGTCAATGGCTGTAATTACATGACACTGAGATGGTCATCTCCAGAAGTGATTGAGATGAGCAACAGAATACAATTTGTTGCACTTGCACAAGCGCATAGATACCCATCTAGGACAATTATTTTTAGCTTCTCTTGAACCAAAGTCATGATGGAGGAATGCTGAGCATGCGCTCATCCAACTCTGAATTTTGCATCAAAAACTTTCCTAACTTTGGTGCTAAAAATAAATACTAGGCGAAAGGGAGAGAAACATGGAGGTTTAGCCGAAGAAAGTATCTGGTGCCCATACGGAAAATATGATTAATTAAACGGTTCGTGGAGAAACTTGTTGCAATTTTTTAATTGGAAATCGAAATTCAACTGATGGATTCCCCATCCGCCGTTCCTTGGAGGTGAGCATATTCAAGACGTTTTACTATAACGTAGCTGTTTTTTACAATATGAACTCTGCATGCTGTTTCTCGTTTCGAAATACATTCGGAAATGGACTCCATTGGTTTCTTATTTGGTTCTAATGACGTCACAGGTGTTTATGCCTTTTCGTTTCAAATAGCCTTTAATGGGACTATTAGCTTTTTCTTCGTCAAATTAGCACTGCCGACATTTTAAGGCCCTTGTTTGAGTTTTACAGTACTATATTTCACTCGTATATTGTTCGTGAAATACAGTGGTGCATGCAATTAAACCATTTTAAATGAGTAAATGGAAAATAAAAAGAGGCCATTTGTGCTGCTTGGGGGCATAATTTCCGATTACGTCGCATACTTGTTATTCTAATACTAGCTGTCAAATTACTGGTAAAATTTACATCCATGGGTGTTAATTATTAACGTTAATCAGTACAGCGTATTTCATCATTCTGGAACCGGTGAAACAGCTTGTTAAAATTTGGAAGTGTCATTTTCGAATCCATCTGATGCATGATCAACCTCGCTGATTATTTCGAATAATTAAAAGAGGCAGAAAAGGTTGTCTGCCTCTAAATAGGTCATTTTAAAATAAATCGAAAGGAGGACAAGCAAATACACCGGGATTTCTTTCATTAACCTATGGCATCTTTTCCACTGAGCAGTCAACAACAAATTTAATATAAGTCGTGCCAAGGATATCAATATTCGTCACGATTTATGACACGAAATTGTAGACTTGTCGTCTTTGAAAAACTAGCCTACTTATTAAACGTACAATAATTTCTCGATAGACTGGGTATAAACTTATAAAGGGAAAAAACAGCAAAATGGTTCATTAATAACAACAGAAGGTTTAGGACATTCTATAAAACATTTCGTCTCCAGTGGTTATCCAAGCATTTCAAGAAACAAACTGACACTATCACACTAACCGAACTTCATGGAAAAAAACTTTCTTTTGACAGTGTCATCAATAAGGCAAATAATAATTAAGTTTAATGTATTTATAATAATAAGAATAATCGTTTATTCCATAAGAATGTGGAAAAGATAGGTTAGGTTAGGTTATATGTTATATGTCATAGGCTGCACGCCGATAACACGTATGTTTATGCCCCATTTCAAAAGTTTAAAAAATGAATAAAATGCATTCAAGGTAAAATATTGATAATAAAACACACTGTAAACCGTAAAAATACAAATGCAGTTTTTGTGGGGTACACATGTACATATGCACCCCATATACTGCATCATATATGTACCCAAATGGATGAAATGATTTAAATATTTGTACCTCAAGTTACAATGCACCCCTAGGAACCCATGTCAAGGGTACACATGCAATGAACATATGTACCCATAGGGTTTGCATATACAATGTAGTTTCAAAACATTTGTACTTTTTCCGTTTAGAGTGTACGGCGTTTTCCTAGAGTGTGGCAAATAAATAAATCAAATCAAATCAAACAATGTCCGACAGTACAGATTTGCTCAATTGCTGCATAATTTCTCTTATTTTTCCTAGGCGTCCACAAGGGCAAAGTAATCCAGGTACTCCTAACGCAGGCCCTGGCACACCATGTTTCACTCCACCACCACCGATTTCACCGAACGTGTGGAGTCCCAAGAAGGCGCCGTTCCCTCAGAGCCCTAGTCAAGGACCATTTCACAAATGGGTCCCACCATCGCAGTCAGCCCAACCCAATTCCCCGTCCACCTTTCCACCTCCAGTCCAGCAACAGTACACTCCTCCAGCATCTTTAAGCCCATCAGCTGGCTCGCCGGGTCATGGGTCACCCTCTCGTGGGTCACCCATGGTGGGGGGTGTACCTATTTTTCCCATGGGCCAAAACCTAGCTTCTCCTTTGCGAAATGCCCCACCCGGGCCTCCTCCCCCACCCCCTCCACCCCCACCTCCTCCTCCGCCACCACCCATGCCTTCCCAGAGTGCGGCGATTCCATGGCGTCAAAAGTCAAAGGTGAGTGCAAAGGTATGCCAAGAAATGGGGCTCAGATGAAAATTCAAAGTGATGTATTGTCTCAAAGCCTAGTTCAGCCTCCCAAATTGCCAAACGCACGTCACGTTTCAAGAAGCGAGATCATAAACGCCATGCAGATGCAAAAAGAAAGCAGCTGCTTTCATTTTCGACTTGGCAAGCTAAGATAGCAGGCAGCATACTGATTGTCAAGATGGCTGCCATTTTAGCAGATACATGCACATGTATGTGCAATATGCTCCTCTGCCCAAAAATCGTGTAGGGATGTTCGAGTATGATGTCATGCTGCTCGAAAGTGATTTTTCGAACCTAATTTTGGACAGATATCATAATTTCATATGAAAGTAAATGTTTTAATTCAAAGTTTATATTGATAGTAAGTTCCTGGACTATATAAAATGAAAAGAAATTTCGTTTTCAGAATTTTTCGAGATGTTCTTTATTTTGCCTACAACTGTAAATCTCATGTATTCCCATTCAGACGGCAGGCGCTGCCATCTATCGCCCATAAGGCAAAATAAAAAGGTCAAATATAGAATTATCGTTTTTATTAATAGCAAATGCATTTCCATAATTTTTCAATAGTCCCATCCCAAAAACGCGAGTCCCTCTTAATGTTTACAAAAAATTATTTTAATATGTTGACCAGGAAAGGAGAAATTGAGTTTCGAAATTTTGTGCAGGGTGTCCCCAAAGTCACAACGCACTTTCGAGCAGCCTTAAGGGGTTATGATGACGTTATCATAGTTGTTTTGACGATGCTACGGTGTTTTCAACGCTTTTTGCCCCTCTGGCATAGACGCAATTAGAAAAATAAGTGATTTTCTCCTAATGGCGTATGAGCTGGCAGTGATTGCCGCCTTTAGTTACGGCCCAATGAAAAAAAATATTAATATCTTATGCACATTTAGAGCAGGCAAAACACTGAAGTTTTAAAAATCCTCTAAATTGTTTTATAAAACGGAGTTAAAAATATTATTTGTGATCTAACTTTTCAAAAATGTTCGTGGCAAAGGCATCATCATTTGTGGCGGGCCTGGAAGTGATGACAAATACTGACATGAGGGATGGGGGTCTGAAAATCACGATGAAGTCATGCCATCCCCTAAACTCAATTGCCACTATGCCACAATGAAGTCATACAATCAAACCATAACAGCATCTCTTTTGAAATATATTTGATCTGACCCATGGAGGACCCATTTACAGTGATTTGATCATACACTGTATATGCATTGCGGTAAATATGGTATCCCTATCATACAGTGTATGGTAACCACAGCCCATTAATGGTTTTACTTAATTCAATGCTTATGAATTCCATATACAGTGCACTTGCACATTATACCTCGTATCCATGCATAATGACCCCTGTCTTAAGACGTTCATAAGACGTCTGAAGGAATGTCAGACATGCTATTACATTGACGCCTATAGTTTCTCAGAAATTACAGTCTGTTGGAATACAAGCGTGGTACTCTATAGTAGAACCACGAAGTGATGGAACTGGACTGAAAGCGCCGACCAATAGAATCCAATCGCCAGTTTGCGATTGACGAAGTCTAGTATTTCGCATACAGTGTCACTGGTGAGAGGAAGGAGCTCAACAACAAAAAACATTGGAGGCGCTTCAGCTCGAGGCGTCAGTCATTTTCCTTTCAACAACTTAAAACCAGGAATCCCTAATCGATAAGCGACACCTCTCTGATTGGCTGTTCTTCAGTTCCATCAGTTCGTATTTCTACTATAGCTCTGCATGTTTTCTGCAAGATCGATTTATACGAGATGTCAACGGCAGCGCCCCCTGTTGTGTCAAACCTCCCTTTGTAATTGTTTTCCGTTAACTATCTAAAGCAAATCGCTGTTGTTTTCCAGCAAAATGGGGACTCTCGAGACAGGCCCAACAGTTCTTACAGTTCCCAGGAGGCCAACAACGCATTGGACGAATCCGGCAACTGCAGTCAATACGCCAATCTGCCCGCCAAGCTCCATGGCACCCTGCAGAAGGACAAGAAGCCGTTCACTTACACCCCTGGAGGGATAGATTTCTCAGAGCTACGCTCTCCAAGGATGCAACGTCGAATCGATCAAAATGCAAGGCAGGTGTCCCCACCCCCCATGGTCCCCTCGCCCCATCCACAGCATCATGCCAATGAGCTCCATCCTCCGGGTCCTCCAGCAGCCCCCACCTTCGCCCAGACCCCGGTCCGACTTCCGTTTCCCCAAGTCCAGCCCCTTCCTCGGATGCCCTCGCCCTCTGGACCACCGGCCGGCCAGAGGCCCCAGCCAGCCAGGGCCCAAACCATAGCGCCCCCTAATTACAATTCGCCCCTACAACTTTACTCTAAAGACAATGCTGCAGAGGCTTACCAACGACAGGTGGGAGAGCTCGGTCCTCACATCAGAGGGTAAGACATTTCAGCAGTCCAACTTGCAGTAGAGCTAGGCGTTACTGCATGATGCTGCCAAGTAGTTGAGGTGAATCAATGGATGTCTTCATAATTTATTCCAGAATTACCGAACCAGTGGTGTTATTATCCCCCACGAGGGGAGGATTCAACACCAAAATCAGATCTCAAAATCAGATTTCAATAGAAGAAAAAAAATAACAAAATATAAAATAGACTTATATCTTCAGATCATCCCACAAAACAGATTCGTAGTTGCGCCACAGTACCTTAATTACCTGTGGCCATTAAAGTGTTGACCACAATTAGTGCTGATTGCATTGAAATTTACAGCCCAAGTAATCATCAGTAATAAATTACTGATATAGGATTGTCACAGTATCAGCTTTGTGAAAGCCAAGCCAGTCACATTAGTCGTGACTTGAAGGGCCTCAATGAATTGAATTTTCTCATCAAAATCCACAATTTATAATTCCGTTTGAAAATAATTTGAACATAATTCAAAAAGTAACACTGGATTGCATGACTGTCAAAGTTAATTTCCATGAATGCGAGCATTTTCGGTTCCAAGCGAAAGGATCCAATGAGTATTTTTCGTCAAACTGGTATGAACCTGAAAAATACATGCAATATATACATGCATATGCATCAATAACGTCAGTATATGTCCCTCAGGAAGTGAGCTTCTCCTAACGGATAATAGGCTTGCAGTGATTGCCTGACGGTTGGGCAGTTCAATAAAGAAATTACATTCTTAGGTTAATTTAGGTGAAATAAAAAAAATACAAACGAAAAATAATGAAAAAAGGACAAATTTCGACAACTAGACTATAACATACGCTGTACTAGGGACAGGTGTCATTCTTGCATACTAGACAAGTTGGAGCAGCCCATAATGCAAAGTACAAGTATATCCGATTATTCGTTATAACAAATGTGTATTTATGACAAATGTTTATCATAAGATAATCGTGTAGAGTCACGTGTAGGTCACATTTCAGAAGTTCTATTTATATCAGTTATTTATACCATATGAGTTGGGAAACTTATAAATGAAATCTGCAACTTGTGTTAGGCTGCCACTACTTTGTCTAACAACTTATACTGCAGCTCTTAATTACCATAAGCATCTGTTTCGTTCGCCAGTAGTTTTTTTAAGAACAGAATCTAGGCTTCAATTCGAAGCCAGGGTAATTTTGGAATAAATTAAGGTTCTGGGATACATAACTCAGTAAGTCGTTCGCATCTAGCCAATAGAATACCAACGCTTGCTCCAACTATGAGCATGTCTTTTTAGTGTAGCACAACTTTTAGTTAGTGTTTGGGCCTACTAATGCTTACCAGTCCCTAGACCCCGTTGCTTACAATGTATTAACTGGCAAACCCTTCGACTTGTAGCCCAAAATAATGAGCTAATCTATCCTATTTTCCGACATCATGCAGGGTACAAGGCGGACAACCAAATAGCCAGTCGTATGGCAACAACAATTATAACGAAGCTCAAGATCAAGGAATTGCTCAGCCACAATCCAGATCGTTTCGTGTCCTTCAAGCCTTGGCGGATGATGGGGGCGATGCAAACGGTTAGTATTTATTAATGACACTAAAATTAACGCTAACCAGTTATTTTGGGGGTCAATAAAGCTAATTCTATTAAAGCGCTATCATAATTGCCGGGTTTCTGACCAAGAGCACTAAATTATTGGACCAACTTGAGCTGTTAAAGAAACGCCCAATATTAGATCAACCAATTTCCGTCAATAGTTGTCGTGAAATTTAATACTGTATCATAACATGGCATTCAAAGCTGATTTAAAGCCTGCATAATTAATTTAGCGGCACCAGCAAGCCATGAATAGAAAAAAATTATTTGATATTACTGTCAGATAACGCCACATTTTGAGATTTGAGAATAGGCAAAAATATGCCATATTGAAGAAATATGCTTTCCAACAGGAAATGTGAAAAGTGCCCGTTAAATAGAAACAATTGCAAACAGCTCCAAATGCTGGATTTATGACAAGTTGTCAAATTATTTGCCAACGTGCAATTTCGCTATCCTATTAATACCAAAACATGAACATACAGTACAATACATACAGCCTGTATGGCATTTGGGATAATTCATTTCTTCCAAATAATCAATGTCCAATCCCTTAACACTCAATCCAACATCAGTCGAGGATGAGTTTGCCAAGAATAACAAACCGAAATGGGTAATAGCCGGAGGATGTTTAATTGTAAACGTGGCTCTGACGTACTGTATTTCCTGTCTATATTCACTGAAACTCAAACATTCCATGACAAATATCTGCCACATGGCCTCGTGAGTTACTCTTGACCATAATTTTCACCCAACGCGGAATTGTCTAAAAATAAACGTATGTCAACGCCATACTTAATATAAGTTTTGTGAGTCACAAAATTTTTGTGTAGCCCAAAAATGTTACACCTGTTACACCTGTCAGTTTTGCTGACCCTTAAATTTTCAAATTGCGACCTTGCCATAAGCCATCCTACGCGTTTCGACTCAAGCTCACAAGCTATTTCCCTAAGGACATTGGTTTGGTATTTTGGATGCCAACTGCATATAATGGCAGTTGAGATTAGCTACAAGGTAAACCACCTGTGGTGGAGGACCGTCCAAAAAGGACCGGTATGGTCAAGACTAAATCCACCATTTGCAGTCAGACATGTTGACTAATAATTACGAAATTAATTAGCGAAATTTCATCTCACGAAATGTGTAAGGAATCTGGCCTTATTATCGAGGAACACGCACCTCTTTTGAAATTTGACAACATGCAGATCGTGTTGTTCAAATAACACTCAGCTCCTTAGCAAAGAAAACACAGGTTTTTCTACCCCTGACATTCTCAAAGCTTGCAACAACTTTGCAATGCACGCTGACCGAATGAAATGTAGGCCAGCGAAACCGAGCTTATAAAAGAGGTGGACGCAGGCAGACCTTGTCTTTGGCAAAAGTGAGTCTAGTTCAGTGGTTGATTGCAATCGACAAGTTGCAGGTAGAAGAAAGTTAACTGTGCCGTCGTCGACCTGGGAACCAGAAAGTGAATGTAGGGCAGAGTTTGGATGTGGTCAAGCAGTTGGGAAATGTCAGTACGCAAAAGTTGGGCATGGCCTCAATTACACTTCCATTAGTCAGACGCACTAAATAACGTTTACATAAGACAAGTTTGGGATCTGACCATAGACTTGGCCAGGATTGACAACACGTGAGCCGTTGTCGGCACATCGCATCAAATTCGGAAGAACCAACACTTTAACACTCGGTGAACACTACGCTACTGCTCCAGAATGGATATCGAAAATGAACAAAGAATCATCATCTATATTCCAGACACCCAAAGGCAGCAACCGAAGCCAGCCAATGAAGATATGCGCTTTACTGGAGTCCGTAAGCAGGCACCCATCCCATCAAGAGCATTTCAACAATTGCAAAAGATGACAGGTGAGCAAGATGGAGGCAGCCAGCCATACGAACAACACCATCCTCAAGGTAAGACTGATTTATATTCCGACATTTTAATCATTAAACTGTTGTATATCTATTGTAAAAGTTGTTGTAAAGTCTCTTGTAAAAGATCTATCACTCCGTACCAGGAATGTCATTGAAAAGTTTAAAAAATAAGAAAAGTTGATAATGCACAGTAATTTTGAGCTGTGGTTTTCAATCAGATATTCATTTCTATTAGTTATATTATGGGAATTTAAAACAAATGTCATTAATTTCATTTCCTTAATCCCAGAGGATGATAAAGCAGCATCATTTATTTATTAATGGATGATTTTTTGAATGAAAATTAACGCTGAATTTAAGAACAAATGGTTCTTAAGTTGGTCGAGCTAAAGCAAAAACTGAATCGCTCCCTCAAGTAATGTTGTAACCCACATGAATCTAATTTTACAAAAGTGTAGTTAAGTTACAAATTTCCTTTTATCACAATGTACATTCTATGTTCAACCACATATACGAAACACTGTTGTTATCTGAAGGCTGCAATTAAAAAACTAAAATTCCTATGTTGATTTAAGCCCTATTCCGCTTTTATATCACTTTTGCCAAAATTTTCGGTTTCAACGTTGTTAGGATGAGTGATTCTACTAAGAACTGCACTCGCGAAAAAACCAAGATAACATTTGAGGGCTTTTCATGCTTAAAAATGATGTCAGAAATTAAGCTTATTGTCCAATTCTGTAGAAGTGTATTGCAGCAGTTTTTGCTTATCTTTAGTTGAAGTTTTAAAATTAATGAATGTCCTAGATGATACGCGTTCCAAGAGTTTCATTCATGAATTTTCAAATTCCTATGAAAACGTCAAGTGCAGCTATTTACTTTAGCATCCTCTAAACTTAGAATTCGAGTGCATGCATTTATAAGAAATGGTAGTGGTGATTAATTCTGTGCTTCTGGGAAACTAACAACACGACTGGGGATATGCTTTTGTATCAGATGGTGAAGAAAATGTTGTTCAAGGCCCAGGGGAAGTTGATCCGAGGTATCGGGGTCCAAAAATACCTTCGAGATCATTCAAGATGCTCCAGGAAATGACTGGTAGCAATAATGAAGGCGGTAAGCCGCAAAAATGTGTGACCTTCCCTTACTATTCCTGCACATTTCATGTTTCACTGGTAATTAACGTCATGCCAAAGTAACAATTGCACGGTTTTTATTCGCACCACACTGACTAAATAAGCTATTGTTGAACAAACTATTTTCCCAAGCAATTTGTCATCTTTTAAAATGCATTTACCTGAGCTATTAAAGATCAACTTGAAGGGAATATTAAAATTACAGTGTGCTAAAAATTATTCCAACTAATGATAGGAAAGATCATTACTGCAGCATTTTATTGCAAGTATTATTACCATACTATTGTTCCCTAAATTACAGGCACCCTTATCGTGGAAAATAACATTGCATGTCGATCATTGCAATTAGATGATTTAAATACCCGACCATGGAAGGTTACGTGCACGGGCAGCTAAATTAAGAAATTACACACAAAACAAATATGCAACAACAAAATTCCTTTCGGTCCTCTAGGTGGGGATGGCATTTACAATTGTACATACTTTTGTGCAATTTGGAGCCGGGCATAATGTATAGTATAGCCATCGCATTTTCCAAATTCCATTTTCAAATTACAATTGCAGTAACTTTTCGAAGTGTCTATCGTACAGTATGTTGGTCATGCGGTGAAACCTGATCCACGTCGGAATGTCACTTGGCAGAATTGTTATTAGTACTGTACATGGTGAATGCATATCCATATTGGATGTACTCGTCCAACTAATGAAATTGTGCATGCTAGCATTAATCAAAACTCTGCCTAGTGAGGATCAGTGCAGTGCACCTAACGCGTTGTACAAGACTGATACATGTTTGCATGCATATTTTGCTGTTTATATTCCATGTATTTGCAGTTTGCATTAGCAAAAGCAACGAGTTAATCGTATCTGGGTATTTATGAAATCTAGTTTCACAAGTGGTGCCACCAATGAACCGCCCCCAGAGACACCAAGCTACTCGAGTGTCGATCCCTGTGCAGGACAAGCAATATCCAGAGGATCAGGAGCAATATTATTATCCAAATCCTTCGGTCCCAGCATCGCAGCAGCCCATGGAGGCCGAGCCAAAAAAATACATGGGAGGACACATCCCCTCCAGATCCTTCCGAATGCTACAAGCCATGACTGGCGGCGAAGATGAATCTTTTGAGCCAGGTAAGTCCCTGTGCAAGTAATAAATTTGCATCAAAAAAGTACCACTATATTGCAATTATTTTGAAATTAATGGAGAAAAGCACCATCCTGGATTGCACTTTTGTGGCAGAAGGTACCATCTTGTGAAACACTTTACAGCAGACATTTAGCACTTTCTGTTAATGAAGTGTAATTACAATGCAATCATGAAATCATGTGAATTTCACGTGTCATTTTTGTGTTTCAAATGTTTACGCAACACCTGGAATAGTGAAGCTGAATCACACCTACCAGCTCCCAAATTAATTATTACCCGAAACTGGTCATGATATCATTAAAATTGTTTATATGTATGACTTTGTCAAGTGTACACCAGCTGAAAGTTCAATATCCATGTCTATAATGAAATAAGTTTTGGGACATATTTTTTATAAATTGTTGACCTTGTTGAAATAACGTGTTACCCATCATATCGTATGTCTTTAATGTTCTGAAAAACATTGAAAACAAACGATGTGATGGGTAAAATGTTATTCCACAAAGGTCAACAATTTTTGTTGCAATTAGAATCATATTTAAAAGCCATAGATATGTTTTCAAATTACTTACATTATCGACATGGATATTGAACTCTTCAGGGGGTGCATACTTAAGACACTAGATGCATGTAAGTAATTTTAAGTTGTATTATGACCAGTTTTTGGATAATTAATGTTGGAGCAAGCACAATGGGTTAGTTTGATTCAGCGACACTATTCCCGGTGTTGTGTGAAACATGTTTGACACAAATATGACACGTGAAATTCGTGTGATTTCATGATTGCATTGTATTTGCACTTTAGCAGCAGAAATTGCCATTTTTGTTGAGTAGTGTTTCACAACATGGAACTTTCTGCCAGAAAAGTGAAATCCAAAATTGTACTTTTTTTGCTGGGATAGCGTTGACGACATTTCTGCGGAAAGATGGTTCTTGTAAGATGTTTAAACATTCTTTCATTGTTTCCAGAGCCTTGTGAGGCCCCCGTTGAACATGCTCCACAACAGGGTGAAGTGAAAATGTACACAGGCGGACATATTCCTTCTCGGTCTTTTAGATATTTGCAGCACATGACAGGAGAAGATGGAAAAGCCAATGGAGGTTCGTCGTAAACCTCCTCATATGTTTCATCTCCCCTCCTAATCTTGCCTTTCGTACTATCCATGTATTGCTTGCCTATTTGGTGTGGGTGTGTGCGTGCTTGCATGATAAATTTGTTGTCTTGTGTTTTCATCGCAGAAAATGGCGTCACAGACTTTTAAAGGATTTTTCACCCCGACCCAGGACATCGGGATATTGAGCAGCGATAATTTCGACAAGTAACCCAAATGACCCTAGATGACACTGCTAGTATGTGATGAAATATAGGGAACAGTGAATTTCATAGATTCGATACTCCACCCGCAATCCTATTAAAACTGAAACTGCTTTGTGTCTGCGATATTGTGATCTTATTATATTAATACAGCAACATCAAATTCCTCGATCGAACGTTGATTCGAATCGAGATTTTTAAAATATTCCAATGATGCAACAGACTGTCTTTTGATAACTGAAATGCAGCTTTTAACGGCGTTTTAGCGGAAAAATGAAAGGGAAATTTTTGATCCTTAGTAGCAATAAAAATGAAAAATTATACCATTACAGATGTGCAGATTAATGCATCATTAATTCTTTTAGCTATCTTTATAAAGAGTGTTTCTGTTATCGATATTTTCTAACATCTATTTTGCGATTTTTAAGGATTGTTATAATTTACTATTTTTGTTATCAGCTTTTTATTTCTTACAAAGAGCCTAACAGGATTTAAAAATAATCCGTGGATAGAATCGCTCGTCTTCGATGGCGCGATGTATTCACGGCATGTTATGTCCTTATTTACTTTTAGAAATGAATGGTATTATTCGTGTAAATGTTCAATCCCTGTCTGTCGTGGGTTCAACCCTTACAGGCCTTTCAAATATCCGTGTATTGTACTGCATGTGCTACTTGTCTGTAAAATATGTAGCGGATGCATTAGATTATATTGCTGATCAAGAAAATGATTTGTTAAGAAATGTTGCTTCAAAGCATAATATATTTGTAAAGTCCACACTTTGCAATAAACATTACGATTTAATAATGTTGAGTTCATGTCTAATATGTGAAAAGAAAATATTATAGTAGGAACTTGTGGTAAAGTAACTTGTTAAAAATACAGCTGTATATCTTCAATATATTGTTCATTTGGCTAAATCAAAGACATTGTTATAAATATAGCTGTATGACTTCAATATATCGTTCATTTGGCTAAATCAAAGACAAAATTCCATTGTGATTCCACTGTGAGAGCATTTCATAATCGTTTCTCCCCAATAGATGCTGCGTCACCTTTTGACATCAAGGCAATTTTGATCATTGTGCAGCGAATTTGAAAAAAAAAAATATTACAGCTACTAAAAGAAATGACATTTTTGGTTAGGTTAGCGTTAGGTTAAACATAAAAACCATAGCAAGGATAAATTGCGACAGCTAGCGTAGGTGTTATTCTTGTACATGTATAGTAGACAAATAGGTTGGAATTTTAAAACAAATCATGGTAAAATTTGTGCTGTGGATATACATTCTTTTTTGTGTCAAAAGTCATCGAGTGTGACTTGCTGATCTAACCTATTCTAAAAATAATATTTATGATTTAGCTGTTCAATAACTGCCAGGCAATCACTGCCAGCTTACGAGCTGTGAGGGAAAGCCTGCCTCTCTCATACTATATAATGGATAACATGTAAATCGACCCTCATTATTTTTTTACACATTATTACTGTATGTCCTAGTATATCCAGTGATTTTTGAACAATACTCAAGAGCCCAACTGTCATAAAGGTCTTGGAGGATAGCACAGGCAACAAAATAATTCGTAGGAAAGTAAAAGAGCACAGAACTATAGTGCACATATCAGAATAATACACACATTTCGTGCACATAGTAGGAAACTATAATGTAACATGTTAGTCAATGTTGCCCCATTTTGGATGTGTAAGCTTAATTCGCATCATGTCTTGCATACATTGCATTCAATGTATACATTGAAGTATGTATACAAACTGCAAAAGGAGGACGCTTTTGCAATTAAAAATAAATTTGTAATATGATCAGCGCAAATCATGTAGCCAGCATCATTGCAAACGGGCAAATTGCTGGACTATGAAAAATCAGTCCAAAGAGTTCAATCCCACACACTTCTACGATTTCGGCCTTCAGAAATGAGAATGACATATATTCACATCTGCTTGCGGGTGGATCTAGTACACATTTCCTTCTAGCACACATTCCCCATATTCATAACCACTGAAGGTTGTCACTTCCTTTCTACAGAAGGAGGAACCCTTGGCCATGGCTCCATCCGAATCAGCTGCAGATTGCATCATCGTCACATGGGTAACATGTGGAATTCCTGCATAAGTCTAATGCACGGATTAAACATGTCCCTTTTCGCAGTAATTGATGATGTTGAATTTGCGAAGAATGGTTCATGGTTGCGAGTCCGAATCGCGCGAAGGCAGCCCTGATCAGAGACTATAAATTTCTGGGCTTCCTAGTTCTGACTATTGATCGTGTTTAGGGCGCATGCTCCGTTGGTGTATCATGACTGCTACATTTTCAGTTGCTGTGGCTGTGCATGCAAGGGCGAGTGTGTGTGAGAAGCGAGGAAGAGAGGGCCGGAACATAAAATCGACAGCGTCAGTGCATAAAAGGGAAAATTCGAAAATTAAATATGCATTGGAAAACGACACAAATATGCTTGGGATTAACTATATTTTTCACCATCGCCATTCAAACGGGTGAGTAGGGAATTTTGGGTTTGAAATTTCTGGCCAGTTCGATGCAGGGTTTGGGGCTTGGCATCATGGCATCCATGCTCCATGGGGATAAACCAGATAGTACTGCAGCATTCGTACATCCGTTTATTGGTCGGCCAATGAAATTGCCAAATATGCTCATTATTTCTTCTCCGAGAACACTTGCCAAGAGTAACATCATTCCAGGAAAAAGCACCTTCATTATCATACGGAAATGGTTTTATGAATGAATTTATTTATTCGAAGCCACCTATAGCAGTGATTATGGACTGCCCATGAGTAGGCTTTTGGCAGACTAGGAAGCTTTAGCAATGCACCAACAAGGATCACCCAGTGTTAAATACACGTACCAGGGGTTGGTCTAACAAATATAATACCGGTTTATATGCCCGTCGAAATCGCTTTTCGCATGCATTAGAAAGAGCAGCCATAGCCCTATTCCGAAAACCCTGCCACTAATTTATGCAGAAAGCTCGGAACTACAAAATGTCAATTGCCACAGTTAAATACAGTGTACATTGAATTGTGAATAATGGAGCGCAGGCACATTTCAGTACAATTCCAATTTCGTGATTTTACCTTTGCTGGACAATCCCCGTCGCTTAAGTGCATGCGTCATTTCCTGTGAAATGAGAAAAAAATCTAGGTTAAGAGGAAAGAGAATGAAATAAGAATGGGCATCAATCATCAGAGTAGCCGGAACAACACATACCCATTGACATAGGCATATCAAAAGCTCTAATATTTATAAATTACAAGTTTATTTCTGTTATTTTTCATTAATGTCTTAATATTTTATTTATAAATTGCGCTTTTGAAAGAATTCAATTTCAGATAACAATTGTATTTTAATTAATTTTCTTAATATTATACACTGCACATGCACATTGTGTAATGCAGCTGTCAGCAACATTGTAAACCCCAATGGTATGAAACCGACTCATGTACCAATATACTGCATACTAACAATTTACTTTTGTTTTCAAATGCAGTAGTGACAACAACCACATTGGGTGCATTTAAATTCAGTTATGTTATGACATCAGAAATCCATATCCAGATTTTATTCGCGTTTTCTGTCTTATTTTTGGAAATTCCAATTATGGTTATTTTCCTTTCATCGTATGTTTTCGTCCTTGCATCCTAAAACAGGACATACGAAAAGCTACTATCAATAAGTTACTTGATAATTTCTTGTGTTTTCAATCTATACAGTATGGTGTATATTAATAATTTATTTACAAGTTGCTCCTTAAAATATTTCGCTTTCAGATGTATGAAAATAGGTTTTTGACGTTTCGAAGTTTAATAAAACAATTAAGTCAAACATAACTTCATGTCAGGTTTATCAAACTCGGGCTAAATAATGAATCAAATTTAAATGAATTTCCGCGATTAAAACACAACCGGCAATATGCACCCCCTTGACAATATTAAATGGAATTTAAATCTTGATTCAATTAATTTGCTATCATCGGGCAATTTGGGCCACAATGCAAAATGACGTTATGGGTATAACCCAATTTGCACCTAAATTAGTGGTGCGTCGAGTGGTCCAGCGCGTAATTCTAGTACGTGTAAACGATTTTATTTGTAAACTATGTTGTTTGTTGCTGCTTAGTGACGTTGTTAGGGGTGTGCCTCCATCTGCACTCGTGATTTTTTCACAATTTCTTCAGCTCATAAATTCGTTTTCAACGCCTCGAAAACGATACATAGGATCTCAGCGGGTTTAAAACCTTGTCCCAGTCTGACATTTTCTGGATTAATGATTCGAGTGGCTGATTCTTACATATAACAATTTTGGATCGATATTGAGAGCATCAAGTAGAACGTCATGTTGAACCCCCATAATGCATGATTTCTTCTCATCGCCGGCCTTAAGATCGAAGCCTGTTCGTGACCCACATTTGTGACGTCACTGAATATCAGATTAGAAAGGCATTTCAATTTGCGTTCCCTTTTCGCGCAATTTGAATTAAGTAACCATAATTGTCAATGTATTCAAATACAATTTAAATTTGCAACGCAGTGATTATCAGTGGTTGAGGTAATTATCGAAATTAACGATCAAAATATATTTTATATAGCCGATTATATGCTCTATACAGTGTACATGTATGCTTGTTATCACAATTGGCACGTTTCACACGCAGCTATTTAGTACTACTATTTATAGGATAAATACGGAAATTATGTTAAGGTACCACGCCTTATGATATTGGACGAGACACAGTAGAAATAGTTACGAAGCAACACACGCCTATTTCTAAACTAGACAAAATTGATGCGCAAGATTGATCGTCAAACAGAACATATTTGAAAGTTAACTTCATTATTCTGGATTGCTTCCCAGAAAGGCTTGAAACGAAAATCTTCCCGAGGGTTGTTCTCAACAGGGCAAAAAATGTTTCATAAACTCTTAAAAACCGTGCATCTGAGAGCTTTCTGACAGGTTTGCATTGTCAAAAAACTTTAATTTGACAGAAAAAATGCCATGTAAAGGAAATGCAACTGTTTGAATGCAGAAAATCTAATTAAAATATGGTGCAATGCATGAAAGTGATTTTCTGCAGCTGAGCTAGCACTCTTAAAGTACAGCTGCACAGACTTGGTTAAATGACCTAAATACGAGCGCATATATCAGAGGTCAACGCTGCTTGTGTAATTATGCGATCCGTTATGGAAGTTCTTCAAATTTGCACATCAAAATAACATGCAACCAAACGATATTTCCGCGAGGTCAAATTAGTTTGACATCGATGCTATAAACTGTAGCTGTAACTATACCCTGTGTTACAGACGCATATGAAAGTAGGCTGGCAGTGTTTGCCTCTACACAGGGGCAGCCAAATAAACTGCATTGTGAAGGTGGCAAATTTTAACCACTAGTATAGTGGTTAAGTAATGCTGAAATTTAAAAATAAGCACATTTGGATGATGGCGTAATGAGAAGCATATCCCAAACTGTGATGTACAAAGGTCCCCAAATAACAGAACCAACTAATTTAAAATTGTTTCAATTATTGGTTATAAACACTATTTTTTCTTCTACTGCCATCTTTTGAAGTTAAGGTTGTTGGTCTGGCTTTTTGATTAGGAGAATACGTTTCCACGCAATTGAAGGTAGGCTGGCAGTGATTGCCTCTACACAGGGGCAGGCAAATAAACTGCATTATGAAGGTGGCAAATTTCAACCACTAGGATAGTGGTTAACTAATGTTGAAATATGAATATGTGCACATTTGGATTATGGCATAATGCGAAGCATATCCAAAACTGTGATATACAAAGGCCCCCAAATAACAGAACCCAATAATTTAAAATTTGTTTCAATTATAATTCAATTATAATATTGGTTATACCACTGGTTTTTCTTCTACTGCCATCTTTTGAAGTTAAGGTTGTTGGTCTGGCTTTTTGATTGGGAGACTATGTTTCCTCCCCAGAGAAAATCATCAGAGATCTCCTCGTTAATATACACACATGCACCCTCTAGAAAGGATTCCAGTTTTACCAGCTTTAGCAAATTCATAAACATTACTTCTCAACGCCATTGTGTATTTCAGGCGATGCGCCACTAGCACGATCTAAAGCAGTTTTTCCAAATGCAAAAACATCGTTTTACACCTTGAATAAGGAGAAATCAATAGCCATCAATATGCACGTGGGGGAGGTTTATTCGCATGACTAACTCACGTAACTCGTGTTCATACATTGGGGTAACCCCCAGAAATAAGCGCGACTCTAAAATAGTTGGCCGTCATTTATTAATTGGATCAATCAATGATAGTCAACTGGGTGGGGTCTTTCCCGAAAGCCCTTACCATTCGCGATGGTGCCTTTCACGCGAAACCCACCATAGTTTCCATGGCTACCCCGTGTTTGAAATCGCAGACTGAAGCTTGGCGACCATCCAATGGATTCGCACTTAGACATGGGCTGGGAAAAAAGCAATAATTAATAGTGAGGCCATTTTGGTCAATTGTTACAACATGAATCCTGCTATCATTTAACATTTGCACATTTTTATTCCGCAGGTTTTTCTATAATGTGTTGGGAATGCAACTCGGAATACGACAGGAGATGTGGCGATCCGTTTAAAAATCACACGTTTGCAATTACAGACTGTGATCAACGATTTCTAAAACATTATCCTGATGCAAATGCCACTATCTGCAGGAAAATCGTTCAAACAAGTACGTGGGTCTTTGGCTGCGATTGTTCCATCGAGTGAATATTTGATAAAACAATTTTTTAGTGACAAATTTACAGGCATTGAAATTAACACTGCCCATTTCATTAGATGGGTCAAGCATCATGCACCTAGCTTGGATAGTATGAGGCGAAATTCCTTACATTAGAATGATTAGATGAACTGATGTACCCCCTTCATCCAATTGTTGTTAACCTACACCCCTCCTAAATCCGGGGTCGTAATTTAAGCTTCTGCATGGCCCTCTAGTGGCTATACTACAGAATAGTTCCTGCTCCAAAACGAAATTTTATTTATTTATTGTTATTTCAACTCTAATCTTTCAGTATAGCAATTAGAAAATCAAAAGGCTGCTAAAGGTGGGCTTTCTCTCATGCCTCGTAAACTGTCAGTGATTGCCTAGCGGCTTGGGACAGCTCAATCAGAAATTACAATTTTAGGTTGTTCATGCACAAAAAACACACAAAAAAACCAAAACTAAAAAAACAATTCTGCAGCTAAGACATGGACTATTCTGGACTAAGCTTTTATCCACGATCATCATTTTAGGTAACTTTCATTAATTTCCGGATTTTAATCATGTTTGCTAATTGGTAGCGTGCTCAGAGAAATACACATTAGCCTATGGAGTGCCAGCTGAGATTACACACACTGTAGTATAATTATCCTCAACAGAATGACCATTGGCAAAAGTAAACATCAGAGTGCATTAACCCCAAGCTCATTAAAACACATCATGCCTTACACAATTGCCTATGGTCATCTCAGATTTTTTTTTTGAAATTATTTCGAAGTAAACGCCCAAAATACACGTAGATTCAGGTTTCGAAATTGGGCTCGATATACGAGCTTAGTTGCATTAATGAACGCATTAATGATACATAAAAACTGCATTAAACAATGCACTCATTTCTTTTTTTTTAAATTTGCAGTAAAAGGTGAATCTCGTTATATAAGAAGCTGTGGATTTCTAGAAGACGCTAAGGGGTCCCGGCCCTGTTATCGAAGAGCTGGAACATTTGACGTTCAAATTGAATTCTGCCACTGTAACCACGACGGTTGCAACACTGCCACTTCCCTGTCTGGTCACGCCCTAAGAAACGCCATTTTCATATCCACCATTTTGATTGCTGTCTCCCGATTGCTTCTACCGATTTCCAGAGTTTAATACTAAAATGTCCATCCAGTATTGAGCTGTGAGAAATGTCATCTATTACGAGTTGGTTGAACCTGCATGGGTGGATGTCAAACACACCCACTGTAAATAGAAGTTGATTTTTATGGCTCATATCTTTAGGTTTACCACCATCCTCTCGGATACTCACACCACATTCCACCCAACTTTATTAATTTTCTACCAGATTATTTGTTACAGACCTAGGCAAGCATTTCGCTGTAGACTTCTGTTTTCTACCTTCAATTTTAAAACGATAATTTGCATGTCATCCCCGAATGAGCTTCAACCCGGTAATAACTTGCCTAAAGCATGCAAAACACATGATTATGAAAACAGCATTGTCGTTCACACTATGCTCTTATAACTACTGTAAAATGTCGGAAAATATTTGCCTTTTCAAACGTGATGTGGTTGACCAAGAAAGCCAAATGCGTACGAACAACTTTACAGCAGTTACAATGCCGTAGTCCGATTAATTATAACTAAGCTTAGTCCATCAACTGACATAAACCGATACATCATAATAACTAATTTTATAAATGGTGCTCACCCATTGGCTCTGACCAACACCTTTACAGGGGTTATGAGCGAAGCAAAGTTTTATATGCGTTACATTAAGCTGTTAACATACGTTACACAAACTTACACAAGTTCTACGTAATGCAGCATTTGCAATAGTGAAGTGCAGATTTGCGGCGAGAATTTACCATGGCAGATCGACATCTAATTTTGGTTGAAATAGCCAGCTAGCCGCATCACAATTAGTTAAACGATCTGCAGAATGTTATATTTTGTCTGTTTTCGTCTTTACAGGAATAGCGTAGATATGAGGTGACCGAAATAAAATAAATTGGAACGATCTGCTTCATTTTAATTAGATGTTTAAAGAAAAGTGACTACAGAAGTACTCAACATTTACACAAAATATAGCTGTCTCAATTTATCCTTTTTATGTTGTTGTTTTTTCCCTTTTTTGCGTTTCTTTGTGCCTAAACTTACTTATAACCTAAATAAATCTCGAAATACAATTTATTTAGCTTCCCACGCGAGGCAATCACTGCCAGTCGACGAGCTGTTAGGAGAAGCCCACTTTGTCATAGCGTCTATGGCGAAACTGGGATAAGCAGTACTGTTCTGTAGTAGGCCAAACTAAATTTTATGCTTACGAAGTAATAAAATCTTAAATAATGTATTAGACACGAAAGCCCCAGCAACTTCGCTGTCAATGAACAGATAAAAAATTGAATTTACACTAAACTATATACTTTGCCCACAAATTACAGAACTTCGTGTAAGCGAAGAAGGAACAGGCATAGAAATAAGAAAGTAAATTAAGCTGCGCTACCCCAAACATTATTTTACTACATATACGTGTATATAAACCAAATATATCTAACTCAGATGGTCAGCGCCACTTTGCACTGGGCCAGGCTACAAAATGAACGCTGATTACTGTTTGGTTAACGTAATAATAGGCCGCTAGATTAATCAAACACATAATATAATGAAGTATTGGACATTCAAAGAGGCAGAGCAATTTTCATATTAAAGATCATCCCTACGCAACAATAATCACACAATACTGCTAGTTAAGTAGAGCAATTTCTGGAAAGTATATTTTCAATTTGTGTAAGACTTATAGAGTATAGAGAGTAAGGGTTTAATGCCGATGTATATGTACTATGATATCTTAATTTAGAAATTTTCTTGCTCGTATCAACTCCACTTTGAATTATTTTCGCAGGTCATCTAATGCCAGTCTACAATTTATATGAAAAGTACTTAAATTTCGAGCTTGAATTCGACAGAATCACCCGTCTATCTTAGTGAAAAATAGTTTTAATAAGCGTTTTAAAGGTGGGTGGATAAAAACAAGCGAATTACAGTGTCTGAGTGAAGGAAAATCATAACACAATGCACAGAAACACAATGAGAGAAATAGCCTGAACTTTCAACTAGGCAATATTTGCATCTAGAACTAAATACATAGCTTTAGGCATATCATGCGCAGATAAGCACATCATACTATTCCCCTTGAATATTATTCAAGGTAGGCCTTTCAATTTAAACAAGATTCGTGTTGTCCGAAACACATTCGGTCATTGTGCAAAACAAATAATTCGAACGCATGTACGTCATAACAGAAACCAATTATAAAGATTAGCAGCTGCATATGTTTTTGATTAATTTCATAATATGTAGCACAAGAAGCATTAAACAAGGAAATACATCAGAAACTTAAGTCTGTCTCTTATGTACAAATTTTTAGATTTTTAAAACCCTTCAACGACTAGATGGTTTTATAATGTAATATGTTATCGCTGTAAATATATCCTTCGCAAGTTACAAATTAAATACAACCACTCAGAGCTATACCGCTTTCGTAGTTTGCAATATTTTTCACGATTTAACTGTTCATATCATGTACATTTTCATTACTTTCTCTCTACAATAGTAATCAAATAAAACAAAATGGATATTCATTTTAGACCGTTTTGTCGATGAATTTAGCCTAATATACGTGAGCTGCCCAAATTGATGAAGTCCCAGTAAGTATTGCTACACCATATTTACATTTAAATTATGCGTTGGCATCTAGCACTGCAAAGTCTTTATACATTTTATTAAATTAAATTCCGGGTTGTGGAAAGGAAGTTTTGCATCTCATCACCCCCTCATGAACGTCCAGTATACACTGTATGCATATACATGTATGTAAGTTGGATAAAACAATGGAACCACAAGCTACAGATCCATGAATTTTACTTAATGTTTTTTAGACTTAGTGTAGCCTTAAATCTGTTTGGAATTGATTGTTATAAGTCTTATTTTGAATACAGTATATTCAATCGGAATTTTATACCTTTGATGTCGATCTCCATCCCTCCATCAGACGTTATTTTCTTTGGCACCCTCAAAACAGTAATAAACTGTAGTTTAAATAATAATTGTAACAGTAAAACAACTGCTCTACCTGTATACTACATATTTTTTTTCAATAGAGTGCCAGAAAACAAGAATTCGAAAACGAAAAGTGACGTCGGCCTTGACCTTCGTCACCAAATTCCAGGCGGAATTTGAGGAATGTCAACGTCAGGATGATGTCACACGTTTCGTTTTCGCGTTTTCTGGCACTCTAATATAACCCAAGCATATGGTTTTTGGAATGTCACCATATTTTTTTAACCCTATACCTAACTTAACATTCACTCCATGCAATTTAACTTCAGATAGCCTAGAAATGCTCAGAATCTCATGATAGCGAATGATAACCCGATCAAATATAACTGAAATTGTATAATACATACAGAAAACATGGCTTGCCAATGCTGTGGTTTTCATGCCACTTAAAACCACCTTGTGATAATCGGGTCTACCATGAAGGATGATAGGCATCTCATACACGAGAAAATAATTCAATCCGACTGCGTTTATCGAAAAAAATGCTACTTTCACGACACCTAGTTGTAATACTGTATTTCACATCTTCAATCACTTTGTACATGGCGCCATGCAACGCCAGCACTTTATATCTGAGGCAGTGAGGCTACCTCAAAAAATGTAGCCTCAAACCAGGCCACCAAGCATGAGCACATACATGTATTCTCGTTGGCATCTTCATCCATTCCCATGTTGTCTAGTGGTTAGGATACCTGGCTCTCACCCAGGAGGCCCGGGTTCGATTCCCGGCATGGGAATTTTTTTTTCCGTTATTCAACTCTTGGAACAACTATTTTATTAATTTTCCCAAGAGTACAGACATGAAATATGAAAAAATAAAGATAAATCAAAATTGAATTATTATTACATATGTATACCATCTTCTAAATTTTCTTTTTTTAATATTTATTACATGTACATGTTCATGCACTTTTATTTCCGCTTTGATAAAACCATGATAAAACGCAGTATGCCTGCTATATTTTTTTTCGAACCGCAGACACATTTTCGTCCATAGTAAAACGGTGGAATGTCACAACAATAGTACTGACGTCATTATACCTGTCTTTCCGCCTCTCCCCAACCATGTGCAGGCACAAGAAAGATGGGGTGGTTGTGGCCAACGACGCTATTTGGAGTCACGCTGCTTATCGTCCTAGCCAACAACAACTGTAAGTCCAAAACTCGTTTTGATAAGGCATAGTCCAACGTTATTTACAATATCGAGATATTCTGGAAATCCAAGCCCAGAGTGGTATAAAAGCGCCTATCACGTTTCAAAAAGCAACTCTGGGTGGGGCATGGCTAGCAAAATGGCGATCAAATCGCTTCAAATTTCGAGTCCAACAAACCCGAATTAACCTCGGGTAGGATTCGAATAACTTTGCACAAACGCCATTTACTTATCAAGTAATGATTGCTTTACATTGCAATAAAAAAAATAGTTTCCCTGGTACAAAGTGGTCGATAACGTCCTAACCAACACGCGACTGGGGAATAATACAGGATGTCCCATTAGTCACATTGTGAATCACCATGCTTCGTTTTATTAATTTTCAGGTTTTGCAATTAAGTGTTGGGAATGCCGTTCCGACGCCGACATCCAGTGTGCGGATCCGTTCGACAACTCCACGTTTCACTTTACGGACTGCAATGCGCAGAGCCTGCCGCATATCCGAGGATTACCGACAATGTGCCGGAAAATAAGACAGAAAGGTAACTATTAGTGCATGAATATTATGCGTGTCTGCATTGGTTTAGTTGAGAAAACTGTCTGTACACGAAGACAATCATCTCACGGCACTTCAGTCTACAGTCAGCAACTGAGATACCGTGTGGTTGTCACGGTTCAGGTTAATCAATGTCTACCATTTTTTCAGGTTAATGTCATGCGCATAACAATTTTTAAAATTTATTTCAGTGAATGGAGAATGGCGATATATTCGTAGCTGCGCCTGGTTATCAGACCCCTTGAAGATGGCCAGGAAAGGAGATGAGCGCTACTGTTTGATACGTTCCGGGACATGGGACATCCACATAGAATACTGCGAATGTTACAGCAAGGATGGTTGTAACAGCGCCAGCTCGGCCTACCTGAGTTTATCACTCATTGTACTGGTCGTTTTAGCAATTTTGATGCCTTTTAGAACTTAATTAGTGCCTTTGTGGAGCAATGGAATACGTTTCCATGAACAAACACGAGCCCCAGAGTTGGGCTGAGACATAAGAGCAGCAAGCTTGTTCTGTGTTTTGAGTATTACCCGTCTATTGACGTTATTGAAACACAGACTGCCATATCCATCAGAGATTATCATGGAGGAAAAAAATGCAATGTCACCAGTCATCATGAATCTCAATTTTTTTTGTAAACATTTAAAGCGAGTCTCATATTTTGTACATTTTTATCTCTTTTATGTCTTTTATTTTTGTAACTGGATATTTTATAAAACACCTCTACAATGTACATCATACCTTAGGGCTCTACCAGATCATAAAATCGGCCATATCTCACTTCTTACATCACCTTTGCCTTACATGAAATGCATACATGTATGTGATATGTCAATAAATGCGGTAAAAGTATAACTTGGGATCTTCAAATCTGCAATAAAATTGTAATTCTTGCTTCGGAAAGGCCACGAGTTTCACCGTTGGTTTTATGAAACTTGTTGCACATGTTTGACGCTATGAAAGTTTTGAGATTTTTTTTAACTTGACCACTTTTATTGCACATTTGCTTCATGCAAAGCTATACTTGAGCTGCCCTTTTGTAGTACACAATTTTAAAATTTCATGGGTGGTAAATAGCTGTTCTCAGTGAAGAATTTCCCCTAGGAAATTAGTACAGTGTATAGTGAAATGTCAGAGCGAATGAGAAAATTGTGACTTTACTATTTTGACAAATAAAAAATTGTGGCCTAACTTTTTGCGTCTATTGGTAGCAGTTTTACAGTGCTGTATTTGGGTGCATGGTGGCAAATACAGCATAGGACTGATGGGGGGTAAGCAAATATTACTAAATAATATTTTTTTTTTGAATCCCAGTTTGTTACAATCTGTCCCATAAGGACATTCAGTAATACGGTTGATGGTGGAACAATGACATGGAGGGGTGCACCCTGCAGCACACCCCTTTTCATAAGTTAACATGGCTATACAGTACATGTAAATGGCTGCTGGAAATACATGTAAATAATAACACACGTAAAATGTATTGGCTGAAAGTTATCATTATACGGTATACTGAGTATAGTGATTAATTTTTTTCACAAATATAAAACTTAGCCTATAACGCTATTAAATTTTAATTTCCCTAATTAAATGCGTTTTCCATGGCACTCTCCTATGGCATAGCGTATTTTAGCGCGCATTTTAAATGTTCTGAGATGGGCCAGTTGACAAAATTATTTGAGTACATGGTGATGGTGCCACCTGGCGGACAGGTGAATCACCACGCAGCACCGCAGGTAAAACGGAAGTTGAGGCAGTGTACCAACCACCAAGTTATGCCTAGTCAAGAAACTAGGTTTCCATTTGCACTAAAATGGATATTTTCAAATTCGATCGCCGTTTACTGCTAGCGACTTTGATTGTCATCGTCCTGCAAACACAAGGGGGTAAGTATCGTTTCACTCACCCTGAAACACCTATTACTTTTCCAACACGAGAAATAATAAGGCGTTGGCCAAGCCCATGGCATGACACATTCCTAACCAACGAGCACAATGGTGGACAAGCATGGATTCAAATGATATTCAAGTTTGCTTGAACCAAGTTTGTGGTTAGCGGGCAATTATCTTTTTGTGGTATCTGGTTTTGGCCATTTCCCAGGACCCGTCAAAGTTATTTTTAGTTCGGTGAAATGCTGCAATCCAGTCCCCACCGAAGGAGGGAGGTCAACTAGGCCTTGCCATCTAATGCTTGTTTCAATTTCAAATTCAGGTTATGCGATCCGATGTTACCAATGCAGTTCGGACACAGACAAAACAAACGACGTCTGTGGGGCCTATTCTGCATTTGACACCCTTCGCAACGTGCCCATTGAGTGCTACAGCGAGGAAGCCAGGACACCAGGCATATTCTGCGTTAAAATTGTGAAGCAAGGACCCAGGGGATTTGTTTGTGAGTATCTACAGTCAGCAACACACGTACAAGACGTTACGTGATCATCACATAACCAATATTTTTATAAATGCGTACATTACCTCATTGTCACTAAGACTATACCAGATTAAAATACTGTATGCATAACCCATGCAGTCAGAATGGATGTTCTCTTCGTGATGTATCATCAAGTTTACTTGGATCAGCTTTCTTCTGGGACGCCAGAACCTCTGGGGCAGGGTTCACTAATCTGACAGTGAAACATTTGGCCATTATGACACTCCTGGAGGTTCTCGCATCCCAGAAGGCAACAGGCTGCAGATGTAAATATGTGGACATAGTGCATGTTTCACAAAACAGTAAAGACAGTTGCATGCGACTAGAAATGTAGGGTTAAAAAAATGCATCTACTGATCCTTGTCTTGTATCCATTATTTTAATTGCTCGTGATGACTTTGACAAAAGTTTGAGATGAAAAATGCATCCTGCGAACTGGTCTTCCCAAAACTAACTAATCAAATATTTCTAACTTTTGAACTGTTCATTACCGAAAGCTATCAATATGCCTATCTAGGTTCCTAGTCTCTTCATTATTTCTGACAAACTTTGGAGATGAAAATGATTTCCTGTAAAATGATATTCGGATACATTTCCATGTAGGGGGTATTTTATAATTTGAAATTGAAAACTAGCCTACCGACCCTAACTAGGATATCTACGTGTAAATTACATTGCTACATTTCCAAGTCCTCTATCCAAAATTGTCATGTGTTCCTTACTTAGGACCTACTAACGTTTTCAATATTATTTGACTACTTTATAGGGGATGGACGATGGCGAACTGTGATTCGGCGATGTGCTTTGGTATCAGAAACTGGTGTCACGTCTTACTGCAACTGGGGTCACGATGAAAATGGAGTGTACTGGGAGGAATGTTACTGCGGTACTGACGGGTGTAATGGGGCTACTACCATTCAGCTCTTCGGAATGATAGCACTGCTACCGTTACTTGTTGCAATAAAGAATGCATTATTTCATTGAGTGGGACATGACACGTGATCTAAGAACTAAATCTGAATCTCAGAAAGTGCCTGGAAACATCTTTGACACTTCTATTGGGTAGAAGTGCGACGCAAAATCTTTTCCCATCTCATCTTCTCAGCGTCACTCCAACATTACATTCCGTCCACGAATCTCGTATGTGCATTTTCTATGTATATAGTATCAATCAGTCTGTGAATATGATTTTTAGAGAATATTGCAAGTCTGCTTTTGTACACATTTTTACATTCCTATATAATGCATAATAACAAGACTAGAGTGGTTGACTCCATTTTGAGTATAGCAATACGAGCACTGTTATACGAGATCTGTTTAGAATCTCGAATTTTAGTTTCTGCCAAGAATCATTTATGCAGTCTCAAATGTCTATGACAACTGATATGTAGAGTTTTAAACAGTATTTTACAATACGTTTGCTAATTATTTTTCGTTTGCTGCTTGTAAATTTTGTAAACCATGATAAGTGCTAACTTCGACAGCAGTATTAGCTGTTTTCTCAGAAGTTGTCTATATGCAGGGCCCTAACTGTAAAGTATAAGGTGAAATTTTCAGTCTGGATTTCAAAATTTTGTTTATGACTAGTGGAAACGTTAGTTTTTATGAATTCACTAGTGTGATGACATGTAGCAAACTATTTTGAAGCATAAGTTGTGTAAATGCAGGTTTGTTTTTTAATTAAACTATTTTTACTTAAAATGAGTGATGCATTACTGTAAGTGGTTGCCTAATAGACCCAAGGAAGATGAAATTTAAAACTACAAATTGGTAAGTGATGTTTCGTGCACTGAGGCATTTTTACAGGTAAACAATAGTTTGATTCATAACCACACCTGTTTTTCAAGGTAATGAATTACACGACTGTGTACTCTGCTAACAGCGCACTAGTATAGCGTTAATAACAAGGCCATTGGAAATGCGTATGTCCGCATGGTGCCTCCTACTCGTCACAGGGGTAACGTTGGTCTGCATGTTATTGGTTGCACCAACAAGTATAACACATCTTTTGAAGAAACTGCATTCAGAATCTCCTACAAATTCCATAGTGCAAGATGGAGTGCAACAGCCTAGCAGCTCTCTTCGCAGTCTCCTTAATCGTACTTTTGACTTTTACCGAACAAAGTAAGTAAAGACTTTGCACATTATTCTACAGTATATGACATTGTATATCGTATCAGAATCATATATGAAGTTGGTCAATTTAAAATTAATTTTTGTTTTTAAATGGTGGGAGAATGCACACCTAAATTGCAAGTTCAGATTTCCTTCAAATCCTGAAATCAGGATACATCTGTATGAGCCATAATTATCATTGCGTGTTTTAGTTCAATTAACAACGTATGTTTAAAATGTGTAGAAGTTAAATTGTAATGCTATGGTTCGACGAAGATGGCTTTTATAATAATAGTATAATTTTCGAATGTCCTTGGATTTTCACATTAATGATCTGTCATTACAAATGAGAAACAATCTTGCAATATCATCCTAGTTTCATTTCGTAGATTCATGTAACAAAAATTAGTTTCTGTTGAGAATCTCGAATTTCAGTTAATGACAATCTCATTTGGACAGTCTCAAAAGCCAATGACAACTGATATGTAGAGTTTTAAAGAGTATTTTATAATAAGTTTGCTAATTATTTTTCGTTTGCTGCTTGTAAATTATGCAAACCATCATAAGTGCTAATTTCAACCGCAGTATTAGCTGTTTTTTCAGAAGTTGTCTACGTTATATGTAGGACCCTTGGCTACTGCAAAGTATAAGGCGAAATTTTCAATTTGGATTTAAATTTTTTTTTATAATTAGTGGAAACGTTAGTTTTTATGAATTCACTAGTGTGATGGCATGTAGCAAACTATTTGCACTGTAAAATTATTCAACATGTCTCAAAATAAGATCATAGATGTTTTTACAATTTGTTGCAATGGTGGAGATCCACCCTATACCCAATGGAGCCAAATGGAAAACATATTTTCTCTGCATGTCCATCACATTCTCCTTGGAACTAGACTTTATGGATAGTTTAAATTATTTTCTGGTGACCAATTCCAATCATGACCACCAATAATTATTTTTTTGAATTAATATGTGATTATGAAAATATGACATTAATTTGACACTAGAAAATGATATGAGCAATCCATAAAAACTAGTTTCATAGGTATAAAGTATAGACAGTATAGAGAAAATGTGTTTACCATTTATAACATACATCTATGTTGGGTTGTGGAGAGATTTCCACCACTATAGGACAACCATTAATAAGCAATGTATATAAGCTTATGATGTCATATAACAATTTGTAAAAACTTAAAGACGTTACTTTACAGTGTTTTTGTTATACAAGCCTTCCGTGTTGACATAACTTATTACATTTAAGTGCATTTAGTTTGTGTACAAAAATCTCTCAAGCTTCCTATATAACACGAATTACATTGTATATGATTCAAATTTGCTGTATATACATGTACATGTATTTGAAAAAGTGTGTGTTGATATATTTACAACTAAATAGGCCTAGTCATCAAATCAAGGCAGGTGTGGTCCACTAATTTCTCACCTCTAGTTCTTGAATTAAATAAATCAGTTGACGAAGACAGCTGAAAACATATTGTTTTCCAAAATTGGCCCCTCCCTCCAGATATGATCGCTTCCCTACAGTGCCTGCACAGACTTTGGCAACAGAAAATAATGAACAAATTTGATAAATACATTAAGGTGATTTATCTGAGGCTTTGTATGTTTGTTTTTGTTTTAATGTTTTCATTTTACCAAGGTTTTGTTGACAAATGACCATGGCTTGTGAAAAAATACTCCCTTTCAGCTCCCTCATAAATGTACAGCACATTACATTGGTCACACATGAAGAGCTCAACAGTATAGTTGTTGCAATTTTCCTGCTTCATAACAACAGGGAATATTGTATGGAACTTTGCCAATAGGACTGTTTACGTCAGAACTTAGTTTAAGTTCTGACTAAGCTCTATGGTTCTGTGAGTAATCATCGTATACGTGACACAATTTGAAATGAGGGTCCATAACAGCAAAGACAATAGTGTATCGCATTTGTTTTTTAATGGCTTCAAGGTCATGCGCTGGCGGTAATCGCCATTTTAGAAGATTGAAGCAATAAAATCCTGAAAGTTCCACTGTAATTAGCTTACGGAACAAAGGGAAAAGAATAGGCGTTCCCAAGGTGATTAAAGTCAGCTAGGTCAGCCTTGGCCTTCACTTCTCCAGGAAAGTGATAACGTACGGAAGTACAAACACATGTACTGTGTATATATTGGCCTGAGAACAGCTTCGAACAAATTTGCTAAAATTTTCTGAACGATCTAGTCATCAGTAGGCTACTGCCCTAAAATTAACCGTAATTGTGGCTCCTTGCAAACCATTTTGTTGTTGTTGTTTTAGAAACCCTAAATTACAGCTTTCATGTCCAGAGGATGCCTTCCATGATTAATGGTTGAAATGAATATCAGATGATGGTCAATGAATCAACCATTGGTTGGGATAAACGCATGCATTTATTCAGGCAGGCAGCAACAACAGCATGTGTCACATCAGTTTAATCTTTCTATGCCAATGAAAATAGGATGAAATTTGAAAATGCAATCAAAATAGAAAAAAAGTTTGCTAAATATTTGCAATTTTACCTTTTTAATGGAAAAAATGTTAGATGTTTGCAAGCAAGGAGCTTCACAAAAACTATAGGAGCAAACTAACAACCAATAACATGTAAACATCTTGCAAGCATATAAATAATTATATTTTGTTGAACAGTGTTTCTTTTCTTGTCCATAACACATGGAAGACATCCCTATCCTTGCTCTCAAACTTGTTCAATTGAGTTTCATAGAGTAACTGAAGACGTTTATTTACAGTTATTAACTGACACCACAACATGATTGCAATGCAGTGTCTGATTAGTCAAGGATCACAAATTGATTGCAATTGACAGCAGATAGCATGCATGATTACACCTTTTAAGATAATCCGATTGCAGGATTTCTTCTCCTTGGAAGCATTTTTTAAAAATTGTGTTATGTGCCTCCAGGTTCGGCGATACGGTGCTACGAATGTAACTCGAATGCAAATCGCGAATGCAGTGAGACTTTCGACGGTTCCAAGCTCTACCCAGCAGATTGTAATATTCGAGACCCTGGATCCAGGGCCACAATGTGCAAGAAATCAAAACAAAAAGGTATGATCAATTTTTAAAATGCAAATATACTAACGTACATGTATATATATAAACTTGATTTCCGAAATAGGGATTTGGAGACGGTTTTATAACGACTTTTAGACGATACTATTCATTCTGATGATAGTCATTCTGAGTCATTAATTTTAAACAAACAAATACTTTGTTAATTTTTAAGCGTTATATTTCATGCATGGCAACACCCACGTTGGGGAGTCATCACCAACTGTCTACCAGCTGTGGTGTGATCCAATTAATTCACCAAGCTACGAGATACACTGCACGTCATTGTGAATTTGGTGACATACATGCTTGTGCAGCATTACAAAATTAATTTTCGAAATGTGAATTTCAGGCGACTTGATGATTTATGAAACAGCTTTGGTTGCCATATTGTTTAACCAGAAATTGAAAGTATTGAGTAGCAACACTTTTTATAACCGTCAAAATTATCCTGCATTTCATTTTCAGCATATGTTTTTAAGGTATCTCTTCTACAACCTTAAAATTTATATTTTAGCTAGTTCTTAGCTATCCAGAAGGTATCTTTACTTCTGGATACCTCAGAACTACCTAAAATATACCTCCTAAGGTTAATTGTGGTGGAGATTCCATCAATAGGTTCTCACATCAATAGGTCACACTTAAAATGACCGTCATGAGCGATATCTGCATGTATATGCTAATTTTCCCTGAACATCTTCCTGCATATGCATGCTCATGATTTCATTTTACTGTTCTTTAGATACAGGATTGATTGTTCGACGTTGTGCTACCAGGTCCGAGCAGAACAACCAGCCCGGATGTACCTGGGGAAATGACGATATGGGCCGCTATGGAGAAATATGTTATTGTGCAACTGAGATGTGCAACGGCGCTTCAACCCTTCAATTCGTCACGATTTTCGCTCTTTTCCCACTTGTTCTTATCAAATATTACGGCTTGATATAAATAACTGAAAATACTACTGTATTATTAGTCAGCGTTCTGCAGTCACAGCTGTGGCGAAAATGATATTAGTCATGTTACACTAATCCGTTGTATTCGAAAACGCACGTCATTTCCAAAACTGTATTTTGAAAATGTTATTGGTCATTATTTTTAAGAACCCAAATGAAATACCGCAAATTTTTAGCAAGTTAAGGGGGATATTATTTCGTAGCTGGATTGCGTAACTTTTTCACCTCAAATTCAGTTTCAAACCAGTCGAAAACACCTGCAGAAAGCCAATATATACATATCGATTATTTCAATACCATGAGATACGCGAAAATCAGGAATTTCCTATAGCCCTAATTAGATCAAATGCATTTCATGCTATTTAGTTCTTTATGAACGAGGGGCCTATAGTGTGATTGTCACTCTCTGATGAACCAAAACAGTTCATCATTTCAATGTTGATCATTGTATGCATGTACATGTAAATTATGTAATTTTCAGTACACATTTTAACATACAATTTTATGTATTTTTTTTTAATAGAATAAAGCACGATAACGGTGAAAAAGCAAGCTCAAACTCGTTGGATACAAACCCAAAATCACAAAACATGTAAAAAATAGATTTTTACCTGGCCATCTTTGCAAAAACAAATAAACGCCATTATGTAACCTCGCACAAAAGTGCATGAAAGATTAAATTTTTGGAACTGTCAGCTCATCTAGCAAGCCTAACTTAGTATGCTCCTGCTAAGTGACGTAAGATTCACTATTACTTCGCAGGTAGTTACAATTCTAATTGTGTTCATTACAAATTATAACATAAATATGGTGATTAAAACTAAAATTTCTCATTAACTTCTGTGGCAGCTAGCTATACCCGCCTGAGTATGCATCAGAATTTGCATTTAGGGATGTGAAATCTGGTGGGTGTTGTTTCACACACGGAGGAGAAAATACTTCAATAACTATATATGTATAAAGGTGCCCTTCCAAATGGCTGTTACAAATGACAATGGCTTAAGGCCAAATTTGAAGGTTTTTGTTTGCCCTGCCTCTCTCTCTCCCATACTTGTGCAGCACTTGCTGTTTATTGGTTGACTTGACTGCAGCTGCATTCAGCAAACACCTATCAATATACAACCATCAGATCACTTCGTAGCACACAACTGAACACTATCCAACGTAGCAGGTTTTTTGGTATTTTTGTAAACATGGGCTGGATAATTCCTAAAACGGCCCTGGTCCTGGCGACGGCATGGCTATTTTGTTTAATAATCGACGATGGTAAGTAAATCTTTGAATTTTTAAGCGCACTTTATTAGGCTAAGGCCACGCTTGCGTTTCCAACGCCGCGGCCTAAACCCGGCGTCTGGGTCGCAGACGCAAAGAGGGTTGTTAGGTGGCCTTGCGTTCGTCTAACGTTTGACGATGA
>JAQFYZ010000601.1:0-37754 GCA_034695085.1 Cylindroiulus punctatus | reverse complement strand
CAAATATATTTCCACAATATATTTCAAAATACATTTCCCATAATATATTTCAAAATACATTTCTTTTCCATATGGGGTTTTAGTCTATCCAGATACTGTAGCACCACTTTGTAGCTTAAAATGTGCTTTTCAAATAGAAGTACATGTATATGCGAGGAAACCGGTTGTTTGCTGTCCTGTAAAATTTGATTTACGTGTTACAACGTTATTCGGGCGAGTGCATCAGTTATGCTATTGGCTTTGGATATTCCATAATTTCCATTGGTCGGTTTTGTGATTTATGCCAGCATTTTCTTTGGGTTTCACTTCCTGCTACAGTAAATTCGCTCATGTTAATACGAATCAATGCGTTCAAAAGCCACCTGAAAAACTTGCGCAAATATTATGAGGAGTTGAAAACCGCAAAACTGACGATAGATGAATTCCAGAGTCATTTTATTTTGTGGCGCCAGTTTGCGAATCGTTATTGATCGCAATTATTCAGGACGATCCACGCCCCTGAATTCTCAGCATTTCCCCAAATTCCGAATGGCCAGATTTCCCTCCGCCATCCCCTCGAACTGCCAAAAAGCAAGACTTGGAAGCAGCAAACGCCAAAGACGAGCCATTAGAACAGGTAATTTGGGGGGTTGGCGAGCGCCCCCTGTCCTGAGGAATTTCGGATCCACCCCTCAGATCCTTCACTCCGAGTGTCCCCCCGGGGGTTGCAGGGGTCCACCTCTGGCATTTGCAGGGGGAAAAAATGTTTATCGGATATGCCGACAGGTTCTCTTTTATGTCCAGGTACCTTGGGAGTACCTTCAGGTACCTCTTGGAAGACGCAAAAAACGGCGCAGCGCCCCCTGGGGGGTGGGAGGGAGGCGGAGAGGAATTTGACAGGTGCAAGGCGCGAGGGGGGACGGTGGCCTTGAGGGCTGCGCTCCAAGGCTTCTCTTTGGGCATTTTTTGTGGGCACGGGCTGGAGGCCAGGGGGCGGCGCCTGACGTCACAATGGGTTTTCCGTGACGCGGTGACGTCACCTGTGCACTTCTGGGAAAATGTGGGCAAACCAACAACAACTAACGTTTAGTATGCGATGGTCAGTCGTTGGGCTACGAAGACACGTAGGACTTTAATTGTCCGATGCGTGAGAAACTTTCAGTCCAATTTGCTCACCTGTAGTAGAACCACGAAGTGATGGAACTGGGCTGAAAGCGCCGACCAATAGAATCCAATCGCCAGTTTGCGATTGACTAAGTCTAGTATTTCGCATACAGCGCCACTGGTGAGAGGAAGGAGCTCAAAAAAAAAACATTGGAGGCGCTTCAGCTCGAGGCGTCAGCCATTTTCCTTTCAACAACTGAAAACCAGGAATCCCTAGTCGATAAGCGACACCTCTCTGATTGGCTGTCCTTCAGTTCCATCAGTTCGTATTTCTACTATGGACGTCACATGCCTAAATGACTTCAAATAAAAACACTATACACGTACATAGAAGCACAGATATTGTATGTGCACTTTTCCAAACGATTCATAATGACGTATTAAAGATGTCGCTCATGCTTCGCGTAAAGACATGATTGTTTAATTAATAATTACGTGCTCGTTCAACTTCGAATGTTTTTATTGGTTGAAATAAAATAATTTGTGTACATTCATGTGGACATAAACCTGCATCCAACAGGTGGATCTTGGCTTATATACAATGTGTATGCAAAACACTGAACCAACCAGTGGTTATACGGTACATGTATATTGTACATGCCCTTTGTGATTCAGAACACTGTTTTTCTCAAAGCTGGACATGCGATATATGTGCTTCAAACCGTTGATATTTCTGTAATGATTATCAGCCATGTTTTTTTTCAGTCGTGCACAGGTAGAACGAGATTCTATAATGCGTTGAGTGGTAAAATGCGCACACAGTGTTGTGATTGAGCGTTGCAAATAATCACCGTTAACATACCATTAGTATCTCGCCTGTGAAACCCATTAAAGGGAAATAATCTATCTTATCGCGGTGGAGTGCGTGGGATGAATGTACGGGTTATCATCGAAAATGTCATTTGGAAGATTCCACCGCCAGGGCCCCGTGGGGGAGGTGCCAATCCAGTGGCAAGCATCTAATTATTTTCTGTTTGAAATTTTCAGGGCGAAATCAAAGAATGGCGGTCGATGTCTTCGAGAGAAGTTGGACCAGATAGGGCTAAATTTACCAGCCGGAAGAAGAAAAGCCGCCAACGTCACGCTCCTAACGTCACTAGTGGAAGGTAATGCACTGGGGCGGGATGCACGCATGCAAGGACGGAATTTATGAACGGCCCAGGGCAGGAAACTTGCAGAATACAGTGTATGATACTGTTTGATGATCAGGTGTCCTACTAGGAAGGGGGTTTATATCGGGAAATGCACCCATTGCAGAAGGCGTACCCAGGCAAGGTAGAGGCTACCAAACGGAACAGGAATACCCACAGATCCTTGCTAGACACCAAGAGAATCCCTAAAGGGTACATCAGCATATTGATGTAACTTACTCGTACCTTTATTCCTTGCCACGCGAGTGTGATACCACCAACACCACCTACTTTTAACTCCACTTGCATGTATACTGAATTAGGCAGTATACATTAGGCAGTATACATGCCCCCCAACAAAAAAGATGAAATTGCTGCATTCAGTATCCGATTTCTTTCCCGCAGTTTTCCTGACTGAATTCACCTTCTCGCCCAGTTGTAAACAAATTTGTAACAAATTACTCGCTAGTTTTCGTTTGGCAAAATGGCGGTGTTCTTTTCTCCCAGATGGTGTTTTTATGAATTATGGAACCACTTTCCTACTCCTCCCTCGGCCTCTTTCAAAATGCTAATTAAACACAACTCCGCACGCATTTTAATTATGCATATTTTTGCACGGCTCAAGGTGCATTGCTTCGTCCATTTCTAATAAATTAAGCGTTTTTTTCGCGCCCCAGCCGCTTTTATTGTCCGGTTCTTAGAGCGCCGTTGACGCTCGCATAATGGCGCTGTCTGCCAGCTGGTGTCTACCTGACACGCTCTTACCAAATCTGACACCCCCTCATACCTTAAACACTTTTGGGGACCCTGCACGGTGGTAATAAAGCAAAGGCACGCAACGCTTATTTCCACAGACTACTGTTCTAACAAGTGCGAGCGATTTGCACAAATTATTTGCTACTGAGCATCACTTCGCCAGCTTAATCGTTTCAAAACTTAGTTGGTTTTTTTATACCTGTAAATGCAAATGCGATTGAAAATGTAATGTGAAACGAATCGTTTCATTTTCTTTCATAAATTTATTAAAGTAATTTTTTTCATGTTTGAATGTAATGGAAATAAGTTGCAATTAAAAAATGCGATGTCTCAGTTAAATGCAAAGCAATTTCAACGTGGAAACGTTTTAAGAAACCGCCGGTATCTGATGTATTAAATGAAATACACCTGGCTAAAAAATCCCCTTCAAGTTTTAATTGAAAATAATTAGGTACATCGAGAATGAGCTGTCATTTCCTTTCCCATTCTGAATTTTGCAATCATTTCTTAATAATGATAAAAGGTCCGCACTCTGATATTGAATATATTAAGCTGATTTTTTCAACCAGTAGCTGTCTGAACAAGCATCTGAGAAGTCAATTTAAGACAAACATGTTACCAAGTATATGGGATTGCCATGTTTTTATTATTGATTCAATGGATTGATTTATTATAAAATTTAATGCAAATAACTTGCTTGCCTTGGTTCTCAATGCAGTCCACCACAGAGTGCGTGTAAGTGGCAAAATCTTTCGACTCGCCCTGTATTAAAACTTAGGTTCAATTCAATTCAATACTCCCACAGTCAGCACCTGAGGTGCCAGTAGTATTTACGTGGTCATCCTAATCCTCATCGATACTATTTTTATCCCCCCTTTTGGCGCTGCCCTCAGTAGCCCTGAGCCCACCTTCCAGGTGAAGGACCTAAGGGCCATAAATAGGTCAGAGTTCGCCTCCCCCCCCCCACCCCTCCACATTCATGGACACGTTTCTAATTAGTCGTGCTGCGTTGCCTGGCGCCACCTTAATGAGCCGGCGTCATTCAAATGCCCCCTCGCCCAGGTAAATGAGGTGGGTGACACGTACATGGGTCTGCAATTTGGCAAAAAAGTGGGAAAAAGTTGACATCTTTGCCCTAGATTCTGTCCATTATCAGATTTACCCGACTGCTGGACTCGCACCTGATGATGCATGCCCCTCTTGGGATGTTTCCCCGATTTAATATGCATCTCCTCGCTGTAATCCCTAGATTAAATTGCGAGTGGGTACCCACTGTCGTCTACCACTGTCATGATCCCAGCGCCATCTTTGGCACATTCTGCTCTTTGAGCCCTCGATGTTTCCTACATCAAAATGACCCTGAAATCATGTCCTTCGTATCATTTTTCACGTTATTGTACATGTAGTTTGCTGAAAAATTAACGAATTTTCTCATTTTGTAGGTGAAGCCATCCACCTTGCCAGAGATTTTGGTTATGTTTGTGAAACCGAGTTCCCTGCCCGTCAAGTGGGCGAATACCTCTGCAGGCAGCACTCGTCAGATCCGTCGGAACAGTACCGACGAAAGGAAATGATCCTCGCCACAAAGTGAGTCTTTTGCAACGTCCAGAAAGTTTGGCTGAGAACAAACTTTTTGCTCGGTGGTCAGCGAGTTATGCCTGGGTGTCTACTGGACATGAGAATGTCATGAAATTAAACCGAAAGTCTATTTGATTGATAGTTATTGATTGGCATAACTTATGATACTATCCAAAATGTGTTAAAATGATTTGGACGTTCACGTATGATGTCACCATCTTAATTGGGTGGCGAATTATGGCAGGGGGAGGAGTTGGTCCACCAATTAAGATAAAATACATCATTTGTCATGCCCCGAATTGAATGGTGTAATTATCCAATTTTGATAAAAAGAAATGCTATTAAGTGGTATTACCACTAGGCCATCGATTTGCTAGTTAATGTGGCATTAGGTGATGACAACTCATCGTTTTTGATCTTGTACAAATTTCGCTCCAGGGTGGGGGGAGCTTAAAGTTGACTCACGATATTATGATGACATGGAACTTGAACGTCCCCATATTTAATGGGCAGTGACATTTTTTTATTAAAGACATTGAATTATCATCAAAAGTTGAACACACCATAACCATTAGACACCCTGCATGCCTTTTGGGAGCGAGCAACGCCACTGGTGGCGCTGCAGTCAGCCACTTTCATGGCCGCCAGAGTAGGAGAAAAGTCTCAAATGCAATGGGAAAATTTTCATTTTCCCCAAATCAGCTCGTAAATGCCAGCTAATTATTATTTTAACGGTTTTGACTAACTCTGTGGTACCCAATAATACTCTTTGTTGGTATTTATAGCATTCCGTATTTATTTTTGGGCCACGAGCCTGAGTCTATCGAACTTCGCCATGTTATTCGACTGCCGCTAGATGGCGACCCTTTCGCTGCACACTCCCAATATGAAATTAACAATGTCAATGGACAATGGTGGGCAATGGACGATGTGTCTGACGTTGTCAACTTTCCCCTCGTTTCAGGCAAGTGACCAAAGAACTGATGGACTTATTAAACCAGGACCGATCTCCCCTGTGCAATACTCGGCCGCAGACCATTCTGGATCCCAGCATCCAGCGCCACCTGACGCACTTCTCGCTCATCACGCACGGCTTCGGCAGCCCGGCCATCGTGGCGGCGCTGACCGCTGTCCAGAACTTTCTCACCGAGTCCCTGAAATACCTGGAGAAGAACTACCCCAGCACGAACGCCAGCCTGGCTTCGGCCGCCCAGCAGATGGACACGAAACCCAAAGATCTCGGTGACAAGAACAAGTAGGCGGTCAACCGGAAGGCCAGTGGTCGAGCCGGAAGTGACGTGTGCGTAACGGAACTCGAGCTCGCCCGAGCAACGCGCTTGGACGCGTTTCCTTACTAATTATGAAGAGTATTAGATGGGGGTATTTAATGGGGCGCCCCTGCCAGGGAGCGCCGTGACTGACTGTCGCTGGGGGCGCCACCGGGGGGAATTCCCCTTTGTGCTCTATGATATAACGTGCAATCCACCTCACTTCAGTATTCCATCGACTACATCTCGGAAACGCAACTAGTGACACCTACATTTTTAAAAGCCCTCCTTTTTCCACCCCCCATCGCGCCAGTAACAGGAACTTGCCGGTCGGACACTGAGAATGCGCAGTCATTGGAGGCGTTGCAATCAACGTGTTTGGACGTGTTTTCGCCGAGGGCCAATAACGGGGATGTGCGCCACCTGCCGGGCAATTGCAATGTCATTTTGGGAAGCGATTTTGGCGCCACGCGTGGTGGTTGGGGCCATGGTCACCTGCTCATCAGGGACGCATCAGGTGATGCCAGGCAATGGAAATGCTGAATTTCAAACTGTTACCAATAACGTGTAACCGTTACTTAACATGCAATGATGCGTATGCAAGTGAATTATTCCAGTTTTTCTTTTTTTTCGAAATTTGAGCATTGCAGGGTTGTCTGAAGCTCACCTCCATGGCGCAACCATCCGCGGCCGATGCTGGGATGCTGGTGCGTGCAAGATGGTGCATCGGAACCATCTTCGGTCTTCGGTGTAATTTCAATATTTTAATGTTTTTCATCAGTTTAGTCACACCCCTCATGCACCACCTTGCAAAACCTGGCCGCAGGAATTCTGGACACTAACATCCTTAAATTCATCAACAATTGTAAAAATTGCCATTGGCCCCATGACATCTTAGGACCGTCAACTTCCACCGATCGCTGTCTGACGTCATCATCCTCATCATGTTTTGTATTCGTGAGAAGCTGCCAAATTTTGTTTGCCACCACGTTTCATTTTTTACGTGTCATTTTCATGTTCAGTTGCCATATCTGTTCCCGAGGTTGGAACCGCAATCCGCGCAGTCTGCCAAATCGGTGCTTTCGAATGTTAACTTAACATTCAACCAAATTTCACCGTTATCACATCGTCAGTCCTTCCTCTTGCCCCCCCAAACACTTTTTCTAATTTTTGTTTAATTTAAGCTCACTTTCATTGGGTTGTGACCTCATCAGACCAGTATAGGATCGTCGCGCGATTCGGATCGCGCATCGTGTCGAGCTGTCTGTGTAGTTTATGTAGCCAAAGGATTAATTCATGCTATCATCGACTAAGTTCACTCATTAATTGGTTAATTTCCATCGTCCCTCGCCAAAAGAAATCAATACTCAGAAGCGCGTGGTTTATTCGTAGTTTTCTAATCGGTCTCGTCAAGTATGATAATGAGGGAAGGGATTTTTATCGCCATTTTGTTCAGTTCGTTTTTATTTTCCTATTTGTTATTGTTTTTTATTTTCTCTTTATTTCCTCATGAATAACAGCAACTATGGGTTTAGACGTGTTATTGGTGAAAGACTCTTTGTGGGGTGAAACTGTAATCCAACTATTAGCTAGGAAAAAAACCGACTGTAAACGAGTCTGAGAGCGGAAGTCGATTCGGAAAGTCAAGATGGCGACACGAATGAAAACGGGCTCTCAAGTACGTGCTTGAGTAATAAGAATAATAAATAACTGTAAAAGCATAGTGTGGTTTAGCCGTGCTTTAGTGATTTTATTCTGTGAACTTAAACATATTCTCAATGTCATCCCTATGCCAAATTCGAACAAACTTTATACAAGTGACTTAGTCCAAGAGCCACACTGATCAAAAACTCAGGCATCAATTCGTCAGGACAATGCCATTAATTACCAACTGATTTTATTTTAATAAGTTATTTTTCATGTATTACGATACTTCACTCAAGCTTGCGAGATTGCTCAAGATTAAATGATATTAACTCGCTGGAAAATTGCATGCTTGAGTGATTCTCATGCCCATAATTGAGCATTGCTACATGTGGTACATGTTGGCCAGTGGTACCGGCATCAAGCTCCGAATTCATTCGTGCTGCCCAAAACTCGACGCTGATTCGCCGCAGAATGTCTTCTTTCGAAGCAATATGGAAATCAAAGTGTATTAATTTCGTTTATTTTCTCTTAAATTATAGTTCATCGTCATTAGAGGGCATTGAAAACGTTAAGGAAACCGGCAGCCATGCCATCAAATGTGTATATATCTATGTTAAGGTGCGGTATAGTCAAGGGGTAGTCCCGTCTGAAACGTGTAGTGACGTCACTGCGATGCTTGACGAGGAGGTGCAGTGCCCCTTTTCATCTTTTATGTGACGTCAACACTCAGTTGATGACAATGATGACATTGAGACGGGACGGCCATTCATTCTATGCTTTGCCTTAGTCAGTGTATAAAATTTCAGCTTGTAACTATTCGATCCAGTGGGGATGGGGGGCCGTTTTTCACTACTGTAATTCCTGTATCACTCGGGTTTCCTACCGTGTCTTGTGTAATATTTTTGTTTCATTACCCCAACTTTATCGCTTTTAACCCGACGGGAATGTCGGCGAACACGTTCCCCGTACGTTTACCATTTTTCTTATTTGTAAATTAAATGTGCCAAATTAAAAAAATGTAATTCTTTATGATTCGAGTTTGTGTGTTTTCGGTGGGACCACCGTGAAGGATGGCACACTTTGTTTAGGTGCAGCCTCACTTACAGTACACCAAGTTAAAGGTATGTGTGTTTACACCATGATCTGGAATCAAACGACTCCGTGCAGATTCTCAACTCAAGGCAGGTGAAAAAGGTCTACATGCATGACTTAGAGGTACTGTATCTGAAAGCCTCCGTGTAAACATTGTGATTGTGAGGTTAATTTAAATACACGAGGCCCTGAGTTTACCCATCAGCATTACCGAATTTCATTTTGCACGTTGATCGAGGCGCTTAAATTGATCTTGGAGGCAATTAACTTCATTTCATGGAACAAAATATTTTTTTGTCAAACCAACATTTGGGCATCGATCAACATCAATTTTTGTGACGTCTTTGATGGATATAGGCTACTGATTGTCTGATTGGGAAAGAGGTCATTTTGATGTTGACCTTGGAGTACTGTATAAAGGGAGCAATGATGTCACTCCACAATAACCTTGAAGCATAGGGCGCCCTCTGTTCCATCCAAACCTATATAGTGTCATTTGCTCGTCGTTTTAATTAATTACTTTTAGCACGGGCAGGAAGTAGTCACGACAAGGGTGCGAGTACCAAGTGTTTACAGGTAGGCCTTACATGTATTTAAACTCTTCCTATTATTTAAAATGTCTGGCATCTATTATAACGCGAATTAAGTTTGTCGCATGGCTACATTTTATGACGTTAATAGCTGGTTTTAGCTAACGATATCATTAGCAAATTGACCGATAGCCACCACGCTCCAATGCTAATTGGCCACGTACAGTAGCTGAGAAGTTCTCAAATGTTGTTCGAGAGCATATTGTCATTAATGGAATTTAAAACTCGCCAATAAAGACCACCAGTCATAATCTCAGCAATGGCATTGTGCATGGCGCAGTCATTAACAAAAATTACTTTAGATGTCTTTAGATGACGTATTAGATTACGTGACTTAAAATTGTAATCCGGTGGTGACAAGTTATACTTAGTTTTATACTAATAGCAGGCTACTGAATTGAATTGAGTTACAGTTGTAAAAGCATCGGGGATGTGCTGCATACTTTTTTACCCATATCTTGGAGTTGATCTTGGAATTGGGGAGCCTCACTTATTTTCTGGGTTTAGATTTACTACAACTGCTTGCTTAGCACATGTTATTTGTAACTTAGTTTGGGATGCCTCGAATCAAGCTATCCCCACATCAAGTATTCTTCAGCCAAATAAATGTAAAGTGTATATGCACCAATTTTACATGCACACGTACATTGTACATTATTATGATGCAGGGTTAAGCGTGACCTTTGCAATCTTGGGCATGCGGTTTATATGCAAAAATGTTGATATTATAGTCGTTTGACCAGTTTGAATGTAGGCAAGCGCCATCTGCAGTGCAAATGCTGCAAAAGTGATGCTTCAATTAGAGGGGCTGCTTGGTTTCTCTTTCCATGCTCCAGCCTACAATCTGGAAACCTAGATTCGCACGGTGTGAACTTCATTTTTCGGCTCCAAATTGTTATCAGTCCGGAAATTTTTAAACCGCTTTTGCGGTTGCCTGTTTCTGCCTCTGTATCTGCGCTTCATTTCCGTTACCATTATTTATGATGGTGGCGCCCCCTCCTCCACTCTAAAGCGTCCTCCTAAAGTAGGCTCCCCCACCTAACGTCGTACAATGCTCTTCATAGTCGCTATCTGTATCCATCCTGGCCCATTCGTCAATTGCGAGATAGGGACGCAGGGTGGGGGCAACGTGGTTTTCAAATGACCTCCTATTTCCTACTCGCTGTCATTTGTTATACCGTCTGCTTCATAATTAACATCCCACGTGCTAGCAGGAATTATGAAATATTCCGCCAGCGAATCTCGCATCGAGAACGCTGATTTCCTTCCTCAAACAGTTCACGACTTTAATTTATATTTGAGGCTCAAGATAGCAGCGCCTCGTGGAAAAACAAGCACAATTTGAGTTACAGGGCGAGTCAAATTACTATGCAAGACGTTAATTTATAACTTAAGCATACTTCGCCCCCCTCCCAGTAAATCATCTTTGGTCAAGTTTGCTTCCTCTGCATACAAATAACTCCCTAACTACTAGAACCGGAAACCAGAAAAACATGTTAGTGTGGTTATTCGGATATGGAAAGTACGAAGTGTGCAACATGTCGTGTAACGGTAAACATCTCTAACACCTTCGAGTGTTAGAGATGTTTACCGTTATAATAATGATGCAATGATTTATCAACTCCTAACACGCCTCAATGTGTATCAAATTGGGTCCTGGGTCCTGACATTAGGTTCTCATGTCGTGAGACACGTAAACTCCTCACAACTAATCCTCGGATTACAAATGCGTTACACTCCTCATTTTCATGGGATTGGGCCCTGGCTATCTCCTGTATCCATCTATTCAAACGTATCGATAACTACAATAAATGTTAAAAAACTAGGTTGGTTGCTCTGAGATCAAGATTGCGTTCAGTAGGATCGATTCAGCTACCCCACTGCAGCATAGTGTGTACTGAGTAGTCTTGAAAAATGTCATTAGGAAGCTAATCTCTAAATCTACTTTGTGGCACAGTTCGTGATATGCCATCCCGCTGTTTATTGTTTATTTTTTATCTTTTTTGCAATTAGGCCGGTGTTTTTTCGTTGAATCTTGCTCATAAAAATCAGATTGTTATTATCTCGATACATCATTAACGTCCTTGTCTGTAAGGCGCAACTGCACAGAGGCTTGTAATTACTGTCATTAATGCAATTGTCTCGATAAAAATAAGGCCCCGTGGAACAGTGGCGAAAAATGGCCACTTTAATGTTAAACGATTTGCAACATATGCCCCAATTTGAAATGAACAATTTAGTGTGCTCATTTTCACGTTGCAAATAGTCTAATTCAGCTCTACCTTGTTTCGACATTACCCTAACTGACTGATAGCACCTTCTGCTAAAAAACTATTCTGTACTTTTGGACATTTTATTATGTACTCTCTATAGTGTACTTTAGCTGCTATATTTTTTTGATCTATTCTATCACAACTTCACTAATTAAAATTTTGGGAAATTTGAGGAGTTGAAGGAGTAAGTCACTAGATGGCGTGACATGTCCAGTGAATAGGGCCCAATGATCACTGCTTTTACTATTTATTAGTGAAATTGTGAAAGTATTGGAAATATAGCAGCTAAAGTGGCGATCTAAAGTGATATCTAAAATGTACTCACGTGTGCATCTAATGTCGCTTATAATGTTTAGTGCTGATAAAATTGAATTGTAAATGGAACATACACGTATGTCTGGTGTTTCAGCAGACGGTCCATTGCTCCACTTTTCGTTAATAATTTATCAGTCTATTTTACCTTACACGAAATTACATTCTTCCTTACTTACAAGCTCGTATTCATCCTTTACGAAGAAATTGTTGTGCTCTGATGTAATACAATCCCGATTTTATGTTGAAGTCAGAACGATGCTTTGTGGAACGCGACCATACTTGCCGCCTGAAAATAGAACGTGTGACGTCATTAGTGACGCGAGCTCCCAAAATGGCGGCTGCCCAAAAGTTTCTTGTTTGAATTTAATGTTAATTTCTTCGAAAAAAAATGTTTCGTGCTACCCTTGCAAGCAAATTCTGCTTACCTTTTCGTCCCACCAATAAAATTATTGTGGTATACAACCTAAACATTATATATTTAAATTTAAAATTGTGATGGCAATGGCAATTTTCTACACAAATTGTAATTTCTTTATGATACTCTGCACCACTATACATAATAATAAAAATAATAATAAGTTTTTTCGGAGCAGAATGACTCCGGTGACGTGAAGTGGTGATACACCGACTGGGGAAACCCAGTTCACGCCACTATTGCCTTCACAATATTCACAAAATTATAAAACAATAAACATAATATAACTCAATATAAACAATACATCATAACTCATTCAAACGCGTTCAAAAGTCAATCTTCACTATTTACAGTTTTATCTGCACAATCGCACTGCACAATCACCCATAATGAATCAATACAAACCCAATAAAGAGATGACATGTACACTTACATGTATTTCCAACTGATGCTGACAAAAATACGGTGCAGCTGATCATAAACTCAAGAGAGGCGGAAGATACAAACAAATTTGCAAACTTTATTTGGAAATAATACAATACACACAGCTTATTGAATTTGATTGGATACGTGATTAAATGTGTCTATTTTATGATCTGCAGGATTTGGTGCAGCTTCGTACGTGCATATGGTCACTCCTTGTCTTGGGGCCTACACGAAAACATGTGATATTGAGGTATGTAAAAGTAGGATGGTTGTATTTGAGGAGAGCCTTTTTGCAGCGTTTGTTAATAATGTACCTCTGAAAATTCTCCTTTCAGTCCAATGTAACAAACGCGAGTAACATCATCACCAAAGTTCCTTGAAAAGTGGATCGTTAGATGATAGATCGAAGAAAATTTGACAACTCTGGAAACATAAGAGGTAGGGGTTCTAAAACCTGTAACAAAAATATCACTGTCTGGTCAGCGCAATATTACTTTGTGGCATATTCCAAAGTCCCATTGGGGTCACGAGTCATCTCGAACTCCTGGTCAGCTTCCATGCGGGCATCATCAAAGGTCATGTTCGGTCGATTTTTGAATCTGGAATGAAAATCACACGACTGTACAGTGCTGAACAACTCCGCACATTCATTGACATATTACCTCAGGAAGAGGATCCAAGAGTTGTATTGAACAGTGGAAAAAGTGCAACAAACTGCTTCTGTGACTTCTATTTTCATTTGCAGATTTTTGACAGAAATGATAGTCACATTCCACAGGTGTTGCTCATACTTACAGCCTCATTGCTGCTGGATGGCTTTCCTCGTTCCCACCAATCACAATGATGCCTTTCAACTTGACCAATCCAGTGAACCTGAAAGCCGAGAATCGAAGGATCACCCGCAAAAAAAACCAGAATGACAACGGCGACTTGTATCGAAAGAAACTCACGGGATATTGAACAGCAATTCCTCATCGGCATCGCTCTCAACCACCTGCAATGGCAGAAGCGTTGAGCAATCTTGGCATGGAGTGAGTGGCAATCTTTAATATTTTAGCATGCTTTTTTAGCAACTGCTCAAAGGGAGAATTCTCGACAAAGTTATGCCACGCAAACTGCAAGGCAAAATGCACCAAACTGGGTGTCCTGAAATATGTCGAGGACGATGCTTTAATTTGGGAACGATTACTGGACACCCAGTTAAGGGCAATTTGCACAGTGGCACAGCCCAACACAATCACGAATTTGGCCGGAAGCTCCGTACCTTATCAATGTTCAACCTTTCTTCCCAGGCGCGGAATACGGTCTTGCCTGATCCGTCCACCGCTTCGTTGAGGCACTCCACACTGTCCAGCTTTATCTTCTGGTATAAACTGTACTGAATCCCCAGTTCGTCTGACATTTCACTGTGGTCGCACTCCTCGCTGCATCCGTGCCCATGATGATGGTGAGGCATTGCAACTGCCTATAATAAATTAATGGAAAAGGAAAGTTGGATCAGATTGGCTAGTCCTCTCACGACAACAGCAATTTGGGGTGAGTAAATTCTACTGCCCGAGTACTGCAAATTTGCGTCGTAATATTATAAAACACTTGCTGATCGATGTCAGGACTACATACAGTACCATAGATTGACAATTTGTCGCGCTAAAACTTACCAAGCTTTATCGTGTACTTGCCGAGGATGTACCTGTAGGTTTAACTACAAAAAATTCCGAAAAAGTGGTGAGAATTTTGGCATGTAAGAGGGAACCAAACACAGGCATACAAATTGCGTTCCTTTCCTCGTCAATAGGGACAAAAATGGGATTTTCGGCGTCGACAGCATGGAATGAGGACGCTACAGGTTGCTAAGCAACATTCTCGTTATCCCATAATGCAAAGCCAAATTCGAATTATTGAAATCCGCGGGAAATTCAAGTGTGAAAGAATCTTTGAAATTCACAATTTTATTTTGTGTAATTTGAGGTTAAGTTTGAAATGTTTCACTCAAAATGAAAGTACTAGTAAACAAAATGCAACTTATAAAAAATAATCCAATAAATAAAAGGATAATGGGCAAAGCAATATAAAAAGTATTAGTTAGCTACTAATTACCTATCACTTACCAATTAATTGTAGCTGACTAGCTTGACTAGAACTTTTCAACTCCCAATTCCATTAATAATTTGTGACAGCATTAGTTATGTCACCATGAACAAACGATATAGGGACATAATTCAATATTTATTATCATCTGTCAGGACCTCCTCTCCAAATTAAAAACATCACTTGTTCTTATTGAATCTGTGCATCGTATTAAGTTTTGCATTAATCGATAGAAATCACGGTGAACCCGAGGTATCCACACGTCATCCACGCCTTAGGTAACCATGACAACCTTCTGTAAACAGCGTCCAGATTCCCAAGGCGGAAGTGCCTCTGTTTGAATTTCTCGTTGAGCAACGCTGCTAAGTTTCATTACTTGTGCGATTAATTAATTTCAGTAAAACGAGCGATTGATAAACATGGCGAAGAGGTACTTGGGTCCGGTCTTGGAATCGACGGACTGGGACTCTAGGAACGCGGTCATGGAACGCAAGAGTCAAGAGGCCAGGGCGGCCAGCAAGGACAATCGCCAGTTGGCCCAACAGGAGCAACTGGACTTTGGCTTTAAGGGCACCTGGGCCGAGCATTGCAGCAGGGTCGGGCTACAGTCCAGGTAAGTGACCTATGACCTTTCATGGTACAACTTTCGATGCGGCTATTGCTTGGAAATCCTAAGTTCTATTGGGTCAATAAACCCACTTAGAAATCCCATTTAGACGCCATCTTGTTTAGGAATAACACTATGGCATCCATAACGCGGTTTGCTTTTGATGGATTTTGTAGACCTGCTATTATGAACATCCAGTTTGAAATTGATCAGTATTCATATTATACAAGAGGTTGATAGCAGTCCAAAATAGTCCCTGTTCCCAATCTGCACGAAATCTTTATATTCCAAACTTACTTGTATAGTATACAATAATGACACTCGTCCTAGCTGCATGAATGTACCACTTCATTCATTTTTTTTATTTGTTGAATTTTTTGTGCCTAACCTAAGCTAATCAAAACTAAACTTATAACAACCTAAAATTGCCTAAAATACAATTTCTGATGTACAGTGTAGATGCCCCTTAACCTCTAGGCAATCACTGCCAGCCAGGGACTATTCTTGATTACAGCCTAAGTATTTGATTGAAAGGGATGTTTACAAGGTGCGTTTCTAGACGCTGGGTTGCACACAGCTCGTCATAGATGGCGCTGGGATTGTTTAAAGGGTCTGCTGACCATGCCACCCTAGCAATGCAAAGCTTTTTGAAATATGACTACACGAAAAAAACTATTTTATTTCATAACTTTTGAGAAACTGTCGCCCCAGTTCCATTAATTGATATACTGTACACGTATTTTCTTTTCCAAAATGTTGTTGAAGGATCGCGGACGTGAAGCGGATCCGGGCCGCCTTCGCCAACTACCTGGCCGTCACCAAACAGGAAGGGTCGGCGCTGATGCAGCTGGTGGACAAGTGCGAAAACGCCCAGGACGACCTGCACCACATGCTGGAGGTGGTCAGGGAGTGCTTGACCCTGCGCGAAGAGAGGCAGGAGAGGGAGCTGGTCAACGATGATGCCCATGTCGAAATCAAACAGGTGGGTGGGCCACTCGATCACAGAGGTTTCCCATTTCGTCAGCTAAAACAGGTTGGCTGGGTTGATTCAGCCTTTTTCTGATATAAATTGCGTTTAAATCAACATTTATTGCTATTTGGACAACATAAACGGATTTTGAGCTCAATGCTTTTATACAGATTGGCTTGTAGTTATTAGCCTATTAAGAACTCTAAATGTGCAAAAAATATGAATTTCAATTTTACAGGTATACGAGCTCGTACATGCATCTATAAGAATATCACTTATCCTTTTGCTATTTTTTTTATTTTGTGCTTCGTCGTCTGTTTGGTGTTATTTCCTCTTTTTTTGCCAAACCTAACATAACCTGACATAATTTAACAAAAATTAACCTAAAAATGTGATTTTTTTTTATCTAGCTGCCCCAACCCAGGGGCAATCACTGCCAGCCTACGAGGTGCCTATGCCCTATGCCTATGCTAAGGGGCAGCAGCAGGGCATTAAATACAGTCAAACTTAAATGTTTTTTTTTGATTTTCTGACCTCCTGAATTGCAGGCTCAATCCCAGGTCAAAGGTTACATCCGCAGGCTGCAAGACCTGTGCAACGAGGCCGAGAGTCAGCTGCTCAAGATCCACGATCTCAAGCTGGATTTGGAGAAAGCAGTTAAATGTCAGGACGAGACCATCAGGGTGGACCAGGACCAGCTGGCACTCAACGAAAATTCTCCAGGCTTGTCCTTGAAGCCGGACCCCCTTCGACAGCCGGATGGGTAATGATCCAAAATTGCCGATTTCATTTCTTTCCAACATGTTTCATGACTCCTTTACAACCTTGCACGAGTTTGTGTATATTTAGTGAATCGTTTACAAAGTACTTGGTTAAAGGAGCCATGTAGTTAGTTTTATCAGCATGTGCCTTGTTTGGGTTTCTGCCACTTGTTCATAAATCACTTCGCGAATCCCCCGAAATAGAACCGTGTCGAAGCCCGTGTGGTTCCAGCGGGCCAATGAGCTGATGACCCTGGCGGACGACTCCCTACGTCACGTCCGGCTGCTGCGCGACGAGATCCAGATGGCGCTGATCGAGGTGAGGCAAGGGATCGCCGACAGGTGCGAGGCCCTGCTGTACGCCCTCAGGAAGAGGATCCACGAGGAGGACCAGGCCATCCAGCTCTTGGAGTGGCAAGAGAACTTCGTGAGCAAACTATGTTTATAGTACTGGCAGAAATAGAATTCGGGTGATGATCAGCTAAATTGCGAAATCGGCTGCCTTTAGCTATCAATAGGGTGTCGAAAATAGAAAAAACAACAACAATGAGCTCAGTAAATGAGATAAGTTTATTTGGAGTTGAACAGTTAGGCTGTAATGATTGCCAGTTTTTGGGTCACAGGTGGCCATTTCACCGAAGTGTACTTCTTTGGCAAGCTTGAACGTCAGATTGGAGCACTTCGAAAGGGGACGTTCAAATATTACGTGATCACTTTTTAGCCATTTTCATATCCCGCCCCACATCCATAATTCCACAATTGCCTGATCCCCCAAATGATGACCATCATTGTTGACCAAACATTTTTTGGACTAAGCTTCTGATCTTTATAAAATGAACTATGAGAAACTGGGCTTGTATGCTGGCAGTGATTGCTTGGCGATGGGGCAGCTAAATAAAGAAAATGTGGCAAAAAGTTCAAGTTATGCTAGATTTGCTTAGGTTAGACACAAAACAACGCACGAAAAATGAAATAAACGAGAAAGCTTGAAAAAAATATGATTGTCAACATCCACCCACTCCATTTTCAGCATTTGACTGGCCCCCCTTGGGATGATAATACTTGAGCGTCCCCAAAGTGATTACAGGCTGTTGCTAACCTGCAAAGCTCTGACGTTCATGTTTGATGATGTTTTAAAGGGCAATTTTGTGAAATGTACTGGAGTGACGTCAGCTCTGATGTCACTCCAGGCTATTCGGCGAAGCATGCTTGCTTTGTGACAGCGTGGGAGTTTTAGTTGGGTTAAAGCTAATTTTTTTTGTTTTCGGCAGCTGTCCGACGAGCTGGCCAACATGTCCAAAAACCTGTTCGGGGTCGAATCGTTCCGCCGGGCCGTCCAGAAGCCGATGAAGCTGGTCCACACCCGCCTGGAGAACCGCAGCGAAAGATGCGTCGACGACCTTTGCTTCGACGAAGCCCAGCAGGGGCTGCACGACGAGGTTCAAGTCTGGAATGCGGCACAAAGCGTCCTGGGACAGCGTCTGGCCCACTCCAGGTTAGCAAAGAACACCTTAATCCAGACGGATTAGCGCTCGATTTAGCTTTTATTGACGTTATAAACCGTGTTTTCATCTGCCACGTTGCACCCACGTACGGGAAGTAGCGAAATTCCAATATTTTATTGGCATCTTAATATGGAAAAGCAGGCGGCCCAGTCTTGAAATAGACTGCTGGAGAATGGCAATGACTGAGTCATTCTTGCACTGCCATTAGAAGACACTAATGCACAGCATGCAACTTGCGTCCTGACACTATATGCATTGTATATTAATAGTACAGGGCGTTTCATAAACAATTTGACGATTTAGATCTGGGGCTGTTTAGCAGTTTTGTAAAACACACCGGTCCTATAACTCCTAACACACTAATTTCCCACCTAAACTACTACTAAACTAAATGCTATAAGAACATGCATGATTCCTAAATGTTTGTGAAGCACCCTGTACTGGCTGTACACTGCATCTGTGACATCTTTTTTATCTCAATTGCGTATTCAAGTTTGAAACACCCTGCATTCTTTGTGGGCCAATGCAAATTACTAACGATGCTTAGCAATTCATTTCGACTAGAAAGTAAACTGCTAAAGTCCAATTCTTGTTTGAGCTTCCGTAATGATGACCCTATTTCGTTCAGCGTGTTAATTACGCGCCAGAATTAGGAAAGTAATCAGAGTGCATGCATGTGCCGTAATTACCGTAATTTAGGGGGAATAATGGGCGCGTTTAATGCATTACCATCTCGTGACTGCAGCCATTCGAAGGCTGTGACAACTCAATCTAAATTTCAAACTCCAGAGCAAAAAGAAAACTGCATTTCTTACAGTAGGTTGTAACATTTGATGGCGACTCCCAGACTCCCACTCTTTGTCTTAGCCGAAAACACTATCTACGACAAAAGCTTTTCAAATATTTATACTAGAAATCAACTTCTGTTTATACATGTGCAAAAAAACTTGATACGAAAAGTTCATTTGATATACAGGGTGATCGCAAAGTCCTCCCTTGTTGCAGAAATGAATTAAAAAATAGTTATACGAGGAACAAATTTCCCCCTTTTCCCATCACATGGTATTCAACTACCTGTAGTAAAGTACTGAATTGATAGATGCTGAAAATACTGCATTTGATAACAATTGTTCGGTGATGTGAAATTTTTGGAATGGACGCCATTTTGGGCGATGATGAATGCACGTTGCTCTGCTTGTTGTCCCTCGTCTAATTACAAGTATACTATAACCATATGTAAACTGCCTCGTCATTTAGGCGTCACCTGGCCATCCTGCTAATTAACAACCTGTTGTTTAATTAACGCCAGGCAAACGAACAGCGACTTGGAAGGACACCTTGAGGAAGTCAGGAACGACTTGAAGGTTAAGAAATCGACCTTAAATATTGACCAGCAGTGCTTGGACATCGCCAGACGCATCGTTGAGCTCCCCATCTGCAAGACCACCATGATCGAACGGCGTCCCATCGAATTACCGCTACCCATCAAGTCCGGTTTCAACTAAATGTTGTCTGCTCAACCAGCCGCCATCTTGTTTTCTGACCGGATGTGACTTGGTTCTTCTCTCATCGACCAATTTAGAATATTGGTAGAACAATGGTAGAATATTGGGACGTTGAACCATGGCCTGAGAACAGATGACAAGATGTCGATGGCAACTCTTCGCTCCGCCATGTTTACTAACCAGAGTAGTAGACATTGGCGGTTCTGAAATTTGTCAACAAACTGGCTACAGACTACAGTGCTTATTCATCTTTAGTAGTTCCAGAGAATTAGTTTACGCAGAAAACTTGCCAGCTTAATTGTTTGAATGTTAACGACGCTTCGACTTACGACGCTACTGTTTTGCACTACGGCGCTTCGCCTTTCTTGTTCTACACTTTCTTCTATGTGCTTCACTACGCTTCAATCATGCTTCAACTTACGACGCTTCTTCGAATTACATCATGAAAATTTTTGGTGCTTAATTGTAAAAAGGTAAGATACTTGGAACATTGTTTCTTTCATATTTTTTATTATTTTTACGGGGTTGTAAAGGACGTCAGTGTCACTTTGAAAGAAGGTTGCTATATTTATTTAATTATGCATTTGTGTGCGTGGGAGGATATATAGGCTACGAGTTCATGATCATTTTCATATAAGGTGCCTTTAATCATTTTTGTTTATAGACCAGCCTGGCAGTTTCCACCCCCTTAATTAGCGCCCATTGGCTAAAAATCAACTCGCATTTTAATCGACGCGAATTTATTCGGAATTAAAATCGAGGTCAGGGTTCAAACGTGGCATCGTTTGAGTATACACCTTGCCAAGGGTCTCGCTGTTGCCGAGAGGACACAGCTTTTTAAAAAGTTATTGCAGATTTAAAAATAATACTTTTCATGCCATCCACTTGTAGACACGCATGTACCAACCTGAACTGCTTTTAGTCAGACTGAGCCTATGCTTATAGTTTAGGAATGTCATTACTAGGCCAATGTTCATTTCGAGGAACTTAAAATGTAATCTCAATCTAAGTGACGCCATCAACAGCTCACTTCCCAGAGATTTGAATCATAATTTAGCCACATTTGACAGTGGTGTGCCAACGAAGGAAATTAGTGAACACTTAAAGCGAATCCAATAATTAATTGTGGTTGTTTGGCTCATCGACGAATTGTATAAGATGTCTGATAAAAAGGTTTCTTGAAGGGAAAAAACGAAATTACTGCAAATGAAGTCATAATGAGAAATTTTAAAATGAGTTACAGCATATCGAAAAGAAGGATTTCCAGAAAAGATAGTCACTTATAATGAAACTCGCTTGCTGAATTAATACGAGCAGAAAGAATCTAAAACCTAAATCGAAAAAAGTACATTCAGAAAAATATTTCTTTCGCCGATTAATATATTTATTTCTAAAGTGCTTCTTTCTGGAATTCTGGAAAATATTTTCCACTTTTTTCCCATTTTTCGTTTCCTCACTTTAAAAAACCTTATTTAAAAAAACTAAAGTATGAACAAAGATTCTTAAAGTATGCGAGTTTGTAAAACGATATGCAAATTTCAGGACAATCTCTGAACACAAGTTTATTTTATGAAATTATTTTCCGAAAAGATATTACACTTACGTGTATTTGTTTGCATTTACAACTAAGCTTTGAGCGATGCTCTTATCATGCTGTATCTCCTTTATGTACATATTATCTCTAAAATTTATGTCTGGACCCAACACGTTTAAAAAATAAATAAAACCAAACAAATAAAAATAACAAGCAAAATGCCTATAATCGTCCCGTTAAAAGAACGAAAAAAATGGCGTCGTTCAGACCAATAGGATGCAATCTCTCTGATTGGCTGTAAAATTTTTCGTTCTTTTGCCGAGACGACTATAGGTGGCCCCTCCCCTTCTTGCTAATGGGCAAATAAGGAGCGCGTGCCCCGCCCCTTTTCCTAAAAGCCAATGGGAGGTCACCCTGGAACGAACTTTCTGTCCGGACTCGCACATTTTCGTATTTTTTGCTGAAAATTTTTCCTTTGGATGGAACTACTTTTCACGCGGTGTTTAGCCTCCGCCGCGTATCAATGCGCCCCTAGCTTTAGCATGCATCTGGGAGGTAAGGGGAGCGCAGAAGTACTCCGGTCGTGGATGTGGAAGGAGGGTGCTTAAAAAAAATTTTGGGGTAACGGATAAAGACAAAAGGGAAAAAGTGAAAGTTGACCCTGTTTTACCCAATTTTTCTTTTTGCTGACCTAGGGTCGAACGTTTGTCATGGATTTGGGAATCCAACTAAAACCTTCCAACTAACAGTTTGTGCTTCCTCGGCGAATTTTCAAAAGTGGACATTCAACTGACCACCATGAGGATTATTGTCCTGGTGATGTTGACCGCAGCGTGGACAGGGGTCAGGGCGGAACCACGGTGTCCTGCCAGGTGTCTGTGCTTCGCTTCTACTGTTCGATGTATGTTTTTACACTTGGATACTATACCTGAGGTGCCACCGGATACAACGACCCTGTAAGTTGACCGTTGACCTCACTTTTTTTTCCCTCTCGCCAATTGACGTTTCGATGCACAACGGTTAGTTGATGATTTCTTGCGAGTTTTTAGGTGAGTTTTGGTGAAAATTTGTGCGTTTTTCAGCCAAAACGTAAATTGAAATTTGAGATGCTATGACAGGCTGATGAATTCCGCGAAGCCACATGTTGAGACTTGTCTAAAGGCAGTGGAATTGTTCTGCAGGCCCGCGTTATTTTTAGCCGGAACTTCCGGTTTTTCTAGCTGCAAATTGTGCCTGGTAATGTAACCCAGTGTTGATTTTAAAGGGGATGAAATTCGGCGAAAAGTTTGCGAACTTTGTCAAGGACAAATAGCTTCTTGGGCCAAGGTCAAGCTTCGAGTGGTTGTCACGTGACAGCTGTAAACCAATCAGCGAGGGCCATTTTGGAGTAAAGTTCAAATTATTGGAGGTGAAAAGCTTTCTTTTCAGGGGGAACCCATTTTGAAAATTTCGCATAAGCGATTTTTTAAAGTAAAAATCGAACGTTATTTTGGAGTAAGCATCGAATTCTTTTTTGAAAGTGATAAAGCATGTTCCCTTTAACAATTTGTTGAGTAAACACAGGTATTACAGCTAGTTGGCTTTTTGGCAACGAACTTATCTTACATTTTAGCAATTTTGGAGAACAAAAAATCTTAGAAAAAAAGGCAACTTTTGAAGACCGTCATGGTTTAAACAATCTGATTGAGTCACTAATCTAATTGAACGGTATAATTGAGTTTTGATAAAATTCCTTGAAATCCCTTAAAATCATCCAGTTCAATCATGTTTCGCAATTTGTAGTCCATTCAGGAAGTAATTAATCGAAAACCTCAGAAATTTGCGCACTAAGTAGGTCTTTACTTTTTGCTCCATGTGCTGGCGATGTTGAGTTACCTTTTATGTAGTTGTGCCGCGCTTATGGGTCACGGGATCGTGTGACGTCATCGTGTGGGAAGAAGGGTTTAGTCACGTTTCGACACTGCTATGTCAAACTTTTGCAAAATGAAGTTTTGCACGATTTCTCTTCAAGGGGCTACCAACGCCCTCTACCCCAACAGTTGACACAGTCATGTGGATGGGAGGCACAGCGGTGAGCGTGTGACCTTTAACCCAGCAGAAAGGGGTCAATCCATGCTCGAGTTGACCCTGTCGTCTGGACAGGCCACTCGCCATCTAGTTGTGTCTGGCGAAAATAGAAGGGTTCGAAATGTCTGCAAAAACCAGGTTTACTATCTGGTCTGATATGGAAAACTTTTTCACACTCAAACTGCGACTTTATTTTGGAGTCCTTTTGAAAGAGCTTTTTATAGCTACACAAGTTTGACACAAATTTCTTAGGAATTTTCGTCCATTTGACATTTGCTGTCACTTTGCTGCCACCCTGTAGCGTGTTGACCCTGGTTTCCCCCAAAGGGGTCAAGTGACATTCTGGCTACCTTATGTCGCCGGTTTTATCGTTTCCCCATCAATTCTCGGCATTTGGAGGATCGTATTCCGAAGCTCTCCCCTCCTTTTATGTTTTTTTGCTGAACTTTTGTTTATGTTTGGAAACGGGGTTTAGAAAGCGAGAAAGCAATTTCTGTCCCCCTCTTGGGCAGCCCGCTAGGTGCGCTGTTTTTTGTCCCCTACTTTTAAGGTCAGCTGCTAATCGATTTTTCCTTTATCAATCCATGAATCATTTTAGCCATTCCGCCCTGCTGGCAATTGACCTTTTTCGTGAACGTCCAACATATTTTTATTTTGTTTTTCATTTTAAAATCAATTATACTCAAGCTAGGCGAATTTGTTCCCCAAGACGCACCCTGTAGGCTGCATGTAAACTTTAAAATGCCTTGATCTAAGTAAGTCATTCATGCAAACCTATTTGTGCCTGCTTTCGCTTGACCTGAGTTACCTTGATTTGAATCTGCAGGCAGTTGTTTGATTAGATCACGTTGAGCCAAGTAACCAAAGCTGGCATGTAAACAGTTTAAACAGGCAAACCCACAGGGTGCATGCTGCTTTGTAATGAAGCAGAGGATTCTGGGTCTTGCGTAAGGGAGCTTTTCTTAAGGTTACTTGAAGCTTGTATATATACATCTGGTTACATACCTTTACTTGGATATGCTTGATTTGAGAATCTGCATAGGCGTTGTTTGATTCAAGATTCCTCAAACCAAGCAAGTAAACAGTTTAAACAGGATAACGTGAGATGAGCACGTCATTGTACTGACTTTATCATGTCATCACCAGGTGACACTAAGGCAAGCAATGTAAACTCACATCTAACGACTTGCTGTGAGGGAGCTTCATTTACCATGAGTGTTACATTGAAAGGTTCGGTGGAATTCAAACTATATACTAGTATGTAATGTTTGCTGCTCCGGGCCCCCTCAGTGTTAATTTAAAAAGGTGTGAACCTAAGTTATTGGAATGCCATGGGATTCAGCCGTCATGTTTCTGGTTGACTTATGCTCTACCCCTAGCTGCTAATCTATGAATAATATTATCTCCCCTGTTCACCCTTCGTTTTTTTTTGTCTTTTTTTGCATTTCTTTGTAACATTGATAACCTCTAATAAGAATGTGGGGTCTGCACTTCTCCCCTTTTTTAATATCTGTATCCATATCTATAAATAATGATGACTACTCTAGGCATAAAGTAAACAGATGTCAGCCAACGTTTTATCAGTTTATTTTTAAATATGGGTTGCGGATTATTTTCAAAATTTTCGTGACTCAAAAATACAAAATATGGTGGCTTCTGGACTCCCTCCAGAATTATCATTTTCCACGAAGAACAATATTTTTTACCTTTTTGCAGCTACTAGTTTGGTCATGAATAGCCCGGGCTGATCAGGCTGGACCAGGAACCATGGCAATGGCTGGATTAGTCATAGACGGCGCTGCGGTTTTTCTACTCCTAAAAATTTGTCGTTTTGCCGGATCAGAACATTAGACATGACAGTCAGAAATTTTCTTTTGGTTTTTGCTCAAATTCCAGACTAATGCTTGTCGTCATTTGTGGGACAGTGCGTTGAACTACTGCACAATGTAAAACTTTCGTATTCACAAAACAATGCCCATAAAACACATTGAGCATTTGTAAATTCTTGAAAATAATTTTTCTTTTAGGCGAATAGGTAGTTCATTGAAGAAAAAATTCTTTATGCAATGGAAATCTTGAGTACTTTGAATTCTTTTTTGAAAAAATTATTGAGGAGTGCTGAGAGGGGTAGGTTATGGAAGGATAAGTGTTCAAAATATATAATTTCAAACCTTTGCATTACGTGTACTGTATATACGCTGATACAAACGTTTCTAGTGGAGAAAATGTTGAACTTTACATTGGCAGCTATGATTGTCATTGATGTTTGCCATAAATTTAGACTTTAGATTGTCAGCAAAATGAGTTTCTGGATATAGTTATCCTCTTCTGGAGAAGGCTTCACTTTTTCTAAACAACAAATAGTGTCTGAGATAACGAATTGGTTAAAAGTGAGTTGGAAAATGGTGGTTTACCATAATTTTCTATTTTTGTACTTTTTAACCAGTATTTAGTAACCAGTGTTTAGACGAAACGTGACTCTTCGTCAACGCAGTTTTTTTTAAGTTTAAAAATCCACGTATTTCTTAACTTAAATTTGCTTTTGCAGAGGAGTCATGATTTGCAATTATAATTAATTATAGTGCTCTCTTCTGTGTAATTTTCGTCGATGATTGCTATAAGTAAACAGAAATGGCGCCATCCATTCAATTGACCGCCTCTGAAAAGCACGCTTTTCACACCTAATATTCAATGACCCAATGACCCCTCTGTATGCTTTGTCTGCAATTAATTCGAAATGAGTTTTAAGAGATAAAATAGCCAGACGGGCTCGTGTTCTGCAAATCGTGATCGTGCTACCATACATTTCATTTCAACCCCCAAAAGTCCGTATCCTCCATGACCGAATTTGCTCTTCTGGTTTAATCGGTAATTAGCGTTCATTTTTATCGCTTTTTAACGTGACTGTCTTGCCCACAGGCACCTGTTAGTAGAATTAAATGAGGGTGGAGGGGCTCAAAAGGGCTTGAAATTCGACGTTGTTTTCAATTGACCCATTATTCATTGGTGAAAACTTCGAGGCGATGATACCATGTTGTTTGGCAATAAAATATTCGTTATTACCCTGAAAATCTCATGCACTAATTTTACCTGGAAAACCTGAAAAAACTCAGGAAACCTGGACATTTTTAGAATAACAATTTTATTTTTGTGTTTCTTTATTCAAATTCTGATATGCATGTAAACCTGTTTCACCAACCTGTACCTTCTTTGAGTACATGTATACAGTACTGGAATTGAGAATTGGAATGGGTGGTTTGATTCAAAAGTATCTTAACCCAAGCAAGTTCAAGCCACAGCAAATAGCATGCTAGCATGTAACAGGCTTAACTTCAAATAAGAGTGGGGTTGCGTGGGTGGAAGGATCGTACAAATTGTAATTCTAATTGTTTCAATGCTGACAAGCTCGTTTTATTTACGACTTATTAAATGGCATTCGTGTGAACAATTGCACTTCTTCAGCCACTTTCCCAGGGCAAATAATGGGGACGAATCTCGAGCGTAACTGGAGCAAATTATTCAAAATGGCGTGTCTAATGAATGTTTTGATCTGAATTTTAACCATCTAATCTTTTCCTTACAGAGATCTGAGATTCAACGACATTGCGGAAATCCCGGCGAATGCTTTTCTAAAGCCATCAAAGATTTCAACCCTGTAAGTACTTGTTGAGAATAATGTAAACGCCTGCAACGTCGGAAAGACACTGATTTCTAAAAATCTACAATGTACGCTTTTCAAATATTAACGATGGTATGTTATAGGTTGTTAAACAATAATGCGGTCAAGCGAATCCAAGATGGCGCCTTCAAGGGCCTTGGCCAGCTGCGATATTTGTGAGTAAATAGGCTTCTAATAAAGTAATAAATTGTTGCAAACGTTGAAATTAAGTACAGGCAATTGTAGTGGATGTGAATGTACACAGGAACGAAATTTCTGTCTCACAATAATTCTAGAAAGTCGTGTATAAGCAAAAACGAATTAATCATTAATGACATCATTCGCCACAGTTCTAGTGGAGAATAAATCGACACACAATTTATGTAAAATAACTCATTTTCATCACACTGCTCTAGTTTATGAAATAAGTCCCTGAAAAGTTGAATTTTATCCTGAAAATATAATACAAGTTTGCAAATACTCATTTTTTAAATAAATACATACTCAACAAGCTTAAACCTGTTTTTTAGATATTTATACAAAAACAACATTAAAACAATTGAGAGGAATGCCTTCCAAGGAGCCAATAAATTGGAGCAACTGTAAGCAATTTACTTTGACTCTGCTTACAAGGGAAAAAGAAAATTATTCGAAAAGTAATTAGTGTTGTTCACGTTTTTTTTTTCCTGTAGATATTTGCATTTCAACGAAATTCAAGATTTGCAGCCTGAGACGTTTTCAAATTTGCCAAAGTTGGAGAGGCTGTGAGTTCATTTTTAATTTTTTTCCCCATGCTCAACACAAACTTCTTATTGGGTCTTTCGTTAATTGTTTGATAAGGCTTCCCTGCGGTTTTTTCTTCGTTTGGCCATGATTTGAATCTCAGTTGGCCATTTCAAATACTTGCAATTAATTATTTTTGTAGGGATGCCAATGATCACTGTCGAAAATGCGTGGGCTGGAGTCTCTGGTCTCCAGCTAGTAACTAATTTGCAAGGGTCAGGGAAGAGTTCAAAAACGTCCCCGAAACTAACCTACATTAGTTGATCACAATGCTGATTTTTGGAAACTTGGAGACCCCATCTCTACTTACCAACTTGGCCTCTTTTTCAATGTACAGTGTGGTTTTATTTAGAAATTATGGGTCGAAACCCCTTCGATGGGAGCCCGGTGGGCCTTGAGTCTGACCTCGGGTGCAGCTTCTTCACTTTGCCAGTTACGTTAAGTCATCGATTAATTTAACGGCCTGTAATCGATAGTTGCGGTTAAGTGGTGTGTCCATCGAAGGCGCTAGTAAATCATCTATCCCAACAAAAACAAATTCGACCAATCGGGAAGCTGCTTTTCCAAGGGCGACCCTGAAAAGTATTGAAGACATAAACCCCCCATTGATTGATTATATCTTAGCAGAACAAAATTAATCTGACACTTGAACCACGCCACGATGTGAAACCGAAGCTTTAATTATAATGATTCTCAAGCACTTTGAAATCCCAGAAATTATAATAAAAAACGCAGGTCAGCATGGGTCTCGATCCCAGGTCTCCGAGGAAAAGCTCTTCGGAATACGCGAGATAAATTATGGGTAAAAATTAGTTTTAACTTCCATGGCTTTTGAAATGGGAAATTATCGAAAATGCACACAAATTGCATGAATTTTTCTTATTGATTGCATTAGGAAAATGTGTGGAGAATATATGCGCTCAACCGTACTATAATATAGGTAGTCCTTGTGCCAAAAGCAATATTTTGTTATAAAAACACGACCCTTATAGTTTGATATAATAATTACACTGTATGAAGATTTTGGTTTTCCCTCATAGCTCGTAAGCTGACAGTGATTGCCTGGTGGTAAGGGGTTGCCAAATCAAAAATTACATATTTTAGTTAGGGTACGTTGGATTAAGTTTGTTAGGCTCGGTTAGGCACTAAAAATTGAGAAAAAACCGCGAAAAAGCAAGATAAAATAAAAAATAATGCTTAAGAAGGATAATTTGCTGCGGTGGGTATAGGTGACAAGTAATGTTTGAATAATTATAAAGATTCCATGCACATTTTGAGAAGGAACTATATTTTAGTATATCCAATCATTTTTTCAATTGCTTCAGGCAGATTTGTCAGTTTTATGCTTGAATGAAGTATTACTTAATCAAGCCTGAAATGCCATTGAACTTTACGCTCCGAATCACTGAATCTGTCAGTCTTATGCCTGGAATCCATTTGATCGATTGTGTGAGAATCTTTGCATCTTTTATATTATTTCAGATTTTTGCACAACAACAAGCTAACCCACGTGCCAATCGGAGCCTTCCACAATGTTTCGTCACTCCGGAGACTGTGAGTCAAGCTGATTTTTCAAAGTCGGGCAGTGTGCTCGGTGGTGTATCAGTAGCATGGCAGATCTCAGACCCACCACTCTTGTTTTCGGCATAGTCGACTAGATTCAAATGCGCTGATGTGCGACTGCCAAATGCTATGGCTGGCGGACATGCTGAAGAGAACCCAGGGCACGACCCAGGCTGCAGCCACGTGCAAGTACCCCAAAGCTCTGGAGGGAAAATCCCTCATGTCCCTGCGAATGGCTGAGCTGAACTGCAGTAGGTGTAGGTTTGAAGAGGCTAGTTTAATAACACCAGTCCCGAGCCTGAATAACACCAGCCTTCCTTTCCAGAAAAGCCAGTGCTGATGGAGGAGCCCAACGACGTCGATATTACATCTGGCGACACCATTTACTTCTCGTGCAAGGCGGCAGGGGATCCTCAGCCGGATATAGTTTGGCTGCGGAACGAGTAAGCAAAGCCGCCAGTATGGAAGAAGAATCTTGAGTATGCAAACCATGTTTAACTCTCGGCATTTCTTGTCATGTGTGATGCAGCAATAAAATTACACCTGGATCCACGTACTTGTCGGAGCGCTTCAGCTTGCTGAACGATGGCACGCTGATGATTGAAGACGTGCAAGAAAGCGACCAAGGAGTGTACGAGTGCATGGCCAAGAATGCCCTCGGTGAGGTGAAGTCGCGAAAGGCGAAAATGCGAAGGCAAATCAGGGATGAAGGTAATATAAGACGTTACAGTGATCTTCGACTTCATTTTGTTGATAAGGCTTCGCCTTCGTTGAGCTGTGGCTTGCTTAGTTGTTTTTCAATTTTAATTTGGATATAATTTAAGTTTGCACTTCTGTGATTAGATATGATTTTAAATTGCTACTATACGTGTATTTACTTAGTTGAACTTTTTTACTTAGTTATTTGTCGTGGAAGTATTTTCTCAAGTGTTGATCATACATGTAATTCCTTTCAGATCGACGAACTAATTTTACACCTAGAACAAACCGCAACAACAATAACGACAACAATGTAATATTACAAGCGAACCAAAGACCAGTGATAACTAGAAGTAATGCTCAAGAATTTTATTATTAAGTGCGAGCATTGAAATTAATAATAAAAAATGATAAAATGTATGATTGCAGCATCTCAGCCGCCAGAATTTACCATCCAACCAAGGGACCAAACTGTTAACAATGGCAGCACGTTCTCAGTGGAGTGTCAGGCCAATGGGGATCCCAGTCCCACGATTCGTTGGACCCACAATAACTTTCCCATCACGGATACCTACAGAACTCTTGTAATTTACCAAAGTGATGATCTTTACTCCGAATTGTGATCTTAATTTTTTTAGTTCTCATTACTTTCTGCCTTTGAAGATCTCATCAGAAGTCAACAATCGTCTTAGGATAAGCGACGTGCGCAAGCAAGATGCCGGAACATATCGGTGTACTGCCACCAATGCTCACGGCGAAATTACAGCTTCAGCGACACTGACTGTACAAGGTACTAAGATTAGGGGAGCTAGGTTATAACAGTTGGTGTTGAGGCTCAGACCACCTCAGACTTGACAACCAGGTGAATGAGTACAAGAAAATTCCTTGGATGAATTGAGAAATTCACAAACTTTACAATTTATTTTTGTTAGCCTCGCCGATTGTTTTGGAAGCTCCAGTTGACCAAATTGTGGAGATTGGGGATAACGCAGTGTTCAACTGTAGGGTGGATGGCGACCCCTTCCCCACCATAACATGGATACGTAAAGGTACGCATTCCACTGGAAGGGAATAATTTCCGATGCCATTGAGTCAAAGGTCCAATTAGTCACTAACTGGATTCCTCTGGCAGGTCAGGTGCTTACTGGCAATAGCCGCATAACCATCTCGGGTGGCGGTACCCGGGTGTTCATCAGGGGCGTCGAGAAGAGTGACCAAACGACGTATTTGTGCAGGGCGCAGAACATAGCTGGAACAAGTGACGCCGGCGCTGACCTTATCATTCAGGATAGAGGTGAGGATAGTTTTCAAAACTTATGGCAATCCATCATTGCTATTAAAATTGGAATTATCGACATCGAATATTTTTGACATTTTAGATCAGCATGAATGGGAAATAACGAGTGTCGTTTTAATTTTCACACAGCTTCACCAGTCTTCGTGGAGCTGCCGCAAAACATCAATGTTGACGTCGGCGGCACAGCCAAGTTCGCCTGCGGAGCAACTGGCAACCCCACGCCAAGGGTGTCGTGGCGGCACAACGGAGCACAAGTGGAAAACGGACTAAGCTTCCGGATCGACACTGATGGAACGCTAACCATTGACAGCGTGATTGAAAGTGACCATGGCCAGTACGAGTGCCGAGCAGAGAACGATTTGGGTGTCGCAACCACGGCGGCTTTTTTGTCCATCCAACGTCCACGTCCATCCCATGGCGCCACTCCGACCGCTGGTGGGCATAACGCAATAGTTGACGTTGACATACGCCAGTCAGTGGAGCAGGCAAAGCTTATCATCGGCAAGGCAGTCAACAGCACTCTGCGCAAGATGTTCGAAGCAGGTACTTCGCCGCAAGGACACGCAGACCTCATGAGGTAACACGCGGGCCTCGAACCGTGCCGAATCCTTAAGTCTGTCATAGTCTTGACTATCATGGTTAACTGTCTTTGCATTGATTAACAGACTGATCCGCTTTCCTGCCCCCCATGTGCAGAATTCCATTCATGCCGCGGAGGTGTACGAACGGGCCCTGCTGTTCGTGCGCCAGTATGTGCAGGAAGGCCGTGCTTTCAACCTGACCTTGGGTTAGTAAATTTATTTCCCTCTTTCGCCGAAACCCGGTCAAAGGTAATGATTAGCAACGATGTGTTATCTCTGCAGACATGTCCGCTGTGGTTGATCTGGAATTGTCCGAAGAAAACTTGTGGCTGATGGCGAATTTGTCCGGCTGCCTCGCTCACCGCCGGACGCCTGACTGCTCGGATTGGTGCTTCCATTCCAAGTACCGTACCTATGACGCCACCTGCAATAACCTTCAGAACCCTCTGTGGGGCGCCTCGGAAACGGCCCTTCGACGTCTACTCAGCCCTGTCTACGAAAATGGCTTCAACACGCCTGTTGGTCTGTACAGGAATTGAGGCGTTGACAATGAAATGGATGTAAGTGCCAAAATCCGTTTTTCTGGGAAAGACCCATTGAGGATGATGAAACATATTTTGGTAGTTTTGGCCCATTTCAGCGTCAATGCCTCAATGATGTGGTAATGGCTCAGCCATTTGCTTTGGCCCGCTAACCGAAAACATTCCGGATTATTCCCACAGGCTGGACTTCCAACCGGCTCCACAACGGCTTCGAGCTCCCATCCGCCCGCAAGATCTCCAACACAGTCATCAGCACCAATGTCATCACGCCGGCCGACGACTTTACCCACATGCTGATGCAGTGGGGCCAGTTCCTGGACCACGACTTGGACCTGGCGCCCCCTACCGTAAGCACGGAGAGCTTCCTGGAGGGCACCAACTGTCAGTTCAGCTGCTCCAATGCACCACCGTGCTTCCCCATCCCTGTGCCGGACGACGACCCACGCATCACCACCCGACGCTGCATGGAGTTTGTACGCACGAGCCCCGTTTGCGGTTCGGGTGCCACCTCGGTGCTCTACGGGCGGGCGGGCTGCCGCGATCAGCTCAACGTACTTACCTCCTACATCGATGCGTCGCAGGTCTACGGCAGCAGCGAGGCCGAGGCTCTTCACCTGCGCCACCGGGGCAGCGAGCCCGATGGCTTTCTTCGCTCGGGCACGCTTACCGTCCCCGGAAAACACCTGCTGCCCTTCAACGAGAACTGGCCCGTGGACTGCCGGCGGGACGTCCGAGAGAGCGGCGTGGGTTGCTTCGTGGCTGGCGACATTCGGGTCAACGAGCAGCTGGCGCTCATCGCCATGCACACGGTGTGGTTCCGCGAGCACAACAGGCTCGCCGCCGGGCTCAAAGGCCTCAACCGGAACTGGGACGACGAGCGCGTGTACCAGGAGGCGAGGAAGATCGTAGGCGCCAAGATGCAGCACATCACGTACGCTCATTGGCTGCCGGACATCTTGGGACCAAAGGGCATGGCAATGCTCGGGGAGTATAGGGGCTACGATCCAGCCCTGGAGCCGGGCATTTCCAATGAGTTCGCCACTGCTGCCCTCAGGTTTGGGCACACCCTCATAAACCCCATCCTGCACCGGCTAAACGCTACCTTCCAGCCCATCCCTCAGGGCCACGTCCATCTGCGCAATGCCTTCTTCTCGCCATTCCGCATCCTGGAGGAGGGCGGCATTGACCCGCTGCTGAGGGGCCTTTATGCGGTGCCCACCAAGCTCAAGATGCCTGACCAGCTGCTGAACAGCGAGCTCACGGAGCAACTCTTCAGGCAGGTGAACCACGTGCCGCTGGACCTCGCCGCCATCAACATCCAGCGTGGACGGGACCATGGCCTGCCCTCCTATAACGAGTACCGGCGGTGGTGCAACCTGACCGTGGCTAGGAGTTTCCGTGATCTTCAACAGGATATCAGTAATCAGACCCTTAGGAATAAGCTCAAGAACCTCTATGGCCATCCAGGTAGCCCTTACCCACTCACAGTTTTATCATTCTCACCCAAATAAGTTGCTCATACAATGGACGTAATTCTCTGTGTTTCAGGCAACATCGACCTATGGGTCGGTGGCGTGAGCGAGGACGTGGTCGAAGGAGCCAAGGTGGGACCCACGTTTCTGTGCATCCTCGTTGACCAGTTTCGGCGGCTGAGAGATGGGGACAGGTAATGTTTCATTGGACTTTCATATCTTTGCATAATCTGTTTCAGATATTCTGTTTGCAATAATATGAAAGAAACTATTTAAATGGGTTATACTGTAGCTGATTCCCTGCTCCAAATGGTGCACAAAGTATGAGTATTTCAGCCCTACTTGTCAACATGACAAGAATGACACTGGTTTCTTAACTGTCGGAATTTACCTTTCTGTTAGGTTATGCCAAATAAAATAAAAAACACTAACCCAACCTAATCTAACCTAGAAACATGACTTTAAATTTTCGCTGCCCCTCAAGAAGGCAATCACTGCCAACCTTCGAGCTATGAGGGACAGCCATACTCTATCCTCATGATTCTACGAAGGCTGACATGTACAATGTAAAACAGACTTTTTATTTATAATTTCCGACACTTAGCACAATCTACTGAAGGAGATTCATTATTGTAGCAGGGAATACATCGGCACATAGCCTTGAAATGTTCTTATTGAGATATCAAATTTCAGACTGTACTACGAAAACCCTGATGTGTTCAAGCCTGAGCAATTGGTCCAAGTGAAGCATGCGTCCCTAGCCCGTGTCCTGTGTGACAACGGCGACAACATAACAAATATCACAATGGATGTATTCACCTTGGCCAACAAGCAAGAGCATGGCTACGTAACCTGCGATCAGGTGCCCAGTGAGGATCTCACCCCATGGCGCGAATGCTGCCAAAGTAAGAACTCGTTTTTCAGTGTTCATGAACCCGAAGTATTTCCATAAACTGACCACGTTTTCGATGTCAAAATGAATTTTACAGCGTGTGGTCATACCGCTACGGTCAGTCGGAGCCGGCGCGACACGGGCGAGTACAGCTACGCATCACATCGACCCAAAAGACAGATTTCTCCAGAGGAGATTTCCATTTCAGCAGAATCCACTATCGGTGACATCAAAGGCCATTCGAATGATGTCATGGACGTTAATGAAGAGCGACTGGAGGGCCTTGAAGACGTCATCCAGACACTGAGCAAGACCGTTAAGCAACTGACGGCCGAGGTTAGCCAGGCAGATTTTTTTTTCATAGTACAAAAGCACTATTTCCTCTACCCTCACATTTATACATTTTTACCTTGCAGGTAAGGAGATTAAAGGGAAGCCGCCGAAACGCGCCCTCTGGATGCACTGCCAAGGATGGTCGCAAGAGGAAAGATGGCGAGGAATGGACAATGGACCGATGTTCCCATTGCATTTGCAAGGTAAGAACAAAGTCAAGTGGATCTCTAAAATATGTGTAAAATATATGTCCAGAAAACCAAATCGGACGTCTTCCAATTTGAATTCCAGAATAAGCAGATAACTTGCGAGGTTCAGGAAGGCTGCAGAGTCCTCTAGCATCACCCTGGAGAGATGCATCTTTCGTGACTTAGCCAATTTTCCGGCACTCATTTATAGGGCCCAATCGTGCCAATTGTTACGCTCATTTTTATATATGTATATTTCATAATATATGGACAACCAAAGCTGAACGAAAGCAGTTTGATAGGCCGCCTGATTCAACTGACAAACTAGTCCTTGGTAATGCATTTAGTGCCACCGAAGCAGTCCTTCATAATTCTAATTTCTTGCTTGTGCCACATCCCGGTGTCAAAATGAGCTTTCACTTAGAAACAGGACACTGTCTGTAGTATCCAATAAAAATTGAGATGAAAAATGGTAGTTTAAAACTACCAAAAACTTAAAAATGTAATTTTTAAATTTTAAAAAAACTTATGGAAGCAGACATTCACATTGTCGATCTTTATTGAAATGATATCGTCAAAGAATAAATCTCTATGCAGACTCGCAGTTTGCAGCTTCAACATTATTAATTTGAACACTGCATAACATATAGAACAATTCTAAAACCTGAGTTTTATGTGGTCACCTAGTTCCACAAATGAGATGTTCGATCCCCATTTTGTATTACTACAAGTGAGGTAGATCTGCTTATCATAGATGAAGAATTTCTCAGTTTGATTTCATACGGGATTCTTAGAAGTGGCTGCAACAACGGGAGTTTGACCGATGAAAGTGATGTGCTTGCCAGTTGCTATTAAACTGCCATCGGCTTTGTTCGTGATGTCCAGTGAAAGGAATGCCAAATTTTTCCCTACTCGCAATGGCTTCGCTGTCATCACGATCACATCACCCAGCTTCGCCGCTTTGAGGTAGCTATGCAAAAATCATCAATAATAGTAATAATTAGCAATTATTTCCCTTTTATGGGACAACTCATTTTCTCATTTCTAACTCACGAGACGCTTATTTCGATGGAGGCTCCAGCAGGATGTAAGGGGGTCGCGTTAAAGGCTACTGCAGTGACCACGTCCACCAGTGTGGCTGTGCAACCCCCGTGAAGATTCCCCACGACATTCACATGCTGTTCTCCAACGGTCATCTCGGCCACGCAGCCACCGTCTCCGCCCGAAATGAACTTCACATTCTACGAGTTCAAAGGTAGAAATAGATATGAACGCTCACGTATGTGAAATTTGGGCAAGTATACAATGACATTTAGTCACGTGATATTGGGCCCAGCATAACGCTAACAGTTCTTGATACAGTCACTTACCGAGTGCTGAAACCATTTATCAAAGCCAGTTTTGGAAGTAATAATGCGATGAACTGCCTCCTGAAATAACTTTGCCGCCTGAGTTGCCTTGGACATTATGAATGGACTTTTTAGCGACCTTATCTGCAGCACACTGATATGGGCTGACAAAGTCTTGGATTTCAAAAGGATAAAAGTATAAAAAAATTAACAAAATAGCTTAATTCATGCAACATGATCATAAAAATCATATTGCTTCCTCAACGTCCAATGCAAAACCTATCAGATCAAAATTACTATTGAAATTCAATGAGTTTCGAAAACTGATAGTTTGAATGAGCCCGCCATATCCCACAATGCTTCGCGCAACATGACGTCACAGCTATGGAAGATCTCGAGCATGATCATGGTATTTACGCGGCAGTTTCTGCATAATTGTCAATTGTTTGTTGTTATAAAATTCTGATTTTGCACATTGTAGTGCCAAAGATCGTGAACTCGCGCGTCGCGTTGACCATATAATATGCTAATGCAGATACGCCTGATAGTGACTGAAGCGACAAACTAGCTGCATGATGTCAAAAGGTAGGACAAGCATAGTGACAAGTTCTATAAGCCTAAACGGGATTTTTAGGAAAGCTTTCAGACAGCTATAGTCAAATCAACGAGAGACGACAAAAATGGCCGCCGTTCAACCAATAGGATGCCATTTCCTGTTTGCGATTCG
>JAQFYZ010000600.1:0-37768 GCA_034695085.1 Cylindroiulus punctatus | reverse complement strand
TGTGTTTCAAATGGCAACAGGTAGATGAAAAAAGAAAATGTGGAACGTTAGCCTCACCTGACAGGTGAAGCTCACCTGTAGCCTCATTGACCTTCAGTGCAGTCGATGTGGGGATCCCCAAGGGATTTCGAAATTGGCACCACTGCCGATTGCCTGCAGTGTTGCCAATTTGAAAATCTCTTGTGATTTTAATGCCACTTGTGATGAGCCTTAACCAATTAATTAAAACGCTCGATTTTTGACTTACCATGTATAGTTTTTCATCCGTTATATACATTACGCCGTTTATTAATAAAAAATAAAATAAAGATTCGAAAATCTGAAATAACACAACGTACGCATTCCAATTTCAGGCGCGTTCGTTATTCCAGATTGTTTTTTGTTTTTTTGCATGGTGGACAGTTGTCGTTGTTCCTGTCCTTGCGGTTGTCGTTGTTCCTGTCCTTGCGGTTGTCACTGTCCCTGTCCTTGTGGTTGCCGTGGTTCCTGTCCTTGCAGATATCGTGGTTGCTGCCCTTCCAGTAGTCGTGGTGCCAGACTACCTTATGAAAGTCCACAAAAATACAATATTGATGCTCGAGTTACGCCTCAACGCAAAACAGCGTTATATTAGAGCATACCGGTAGTGATTTATTTCTTGAAATCACTTTTCAGTATAAAAAACTTTTCTGGAAAATGTTTTGTCAAAAACCTCGGCTTTATCCTCGATAGTCACACACAATTCAATAGCATTGGATCACCTTATACACTTTATCATCTAAGTTGAGCAAATGGTGTTTACGGGATTACGGCTGTGCTTGCCGAGACCTACTTTCCAGATATTTACCATACATTTCCTCTACAAACTCGTGCACACCTATTGCTGGTTCTGCTTCTTGGCTGTCGTCTTCGAGCCCCGCAATCCGGGCTCTGCGGGTAGTTGCCACTCTAGGATCCGCTGACCCTGCGGTTCTTGTGGTCCCTGTCCTTGCGGTGGTCGCGGTTCCTGTCCTCGCGGTTGTTGTGGTTCCTGTCCTTGCGGTTGTCGTTGTCCCTGTCCTTGTGGTTGCTGTGGTTCCTGTCCTTGCAGTTGTCGTTGTCCCTGTCCTTGTGGTTGCTGTGGTTCCTGTCCTTGCGGTTGTCGTTGTCCCTGTCCTTGTGGTTTCTGTGGTTCCTGTCCTTGCGGTTGTTGTTGTCCCTGTCCTTGCGGTTGTCGTGGTTCCTGTTCTTGCAGTTGTCGTTGTCCCTGTCCGTGCAGTTGTCGTTGTTCCTGTCCTTGCGGTTGTCGTGGTTCCTGTCCTTGTGGTTGCTGTGGTTCCTGTCCTTGCAGATATCGTGGTTGCTGCCCTTCCAGTAGTAGTGGTGCCAGCCCGGGTGGTGGTTGTGGTGCCTGCTCTGGAGGTGGTGGTAGCGGCACTTATCCTGGATGTCGTGGCCGTAGACCCTCTGGCGGTCGCTGTGGTCATGGTACGTGTAGAAACAGTTGTCGGAATGGTTCCCTGTAAAAGGTAAAAAATGTGTGGATGAAGTATGACAGCGAGACATTTGTAATGATGTGCGTTCTATGAAGTTTGGATTGATGGACAGCAGATCGAGAGTCACCAATGTATATATGAGACGCCTCATGCTAACTGTCCACTTGTAATTTGTGTCTATTTTGGAGTTAATTTTTTCTTAATTTTCTCTTAAGGCAAAAAATTATAGGTAATTAGAAGAAAATTACAAGTAGAGCTCTGTTCTACTTTAGACCAATCATGTCGCAGCCTTAAAAAACAAAGAAAATTAGGGCGGAGCTACAGCCAGTGTTGCCAGATACTGCATAAATTTACTGGGAATTTTCCAGTGGCGCTTTTGCCTATAGACATCTTTTCCTGCACTTTCTTCCCCCCTTGGTGGCGCTGCTCATACTTAAGAAAATTAAGAGATTGGCATGTGGGTAGGGTCGAAAAATTAGGACGGCCAACTTAAGACCAAAATTAAGCCAAAAAATTACAAGTGGACAGAAAACTATATTGGATGGAAAAGAGGATGTGTGGTATTTGTTGAATCACAGCATGGTTTTTTCATAAATGATGCATTCATGAAGACAACAATTTATGGTAATTAGGTATATATAGGTGCCATATTCTACAGGGATGCACAACCAAACCTTAGTTTTGAAAAATTTAATATTTAACTTTAGCATCAAGAGAGTTTGTATAAACAATGCAAAAGATGTCAAAGCTGGCCGGAATTTGATTTGATTAGTTCATTCCTTTTCTACGGAGGGCTCAAGAGCGAGCCAATAAGCCGCATGTGCGACCCTGTTCCAAATCGAGTCTGAATTTCAGTAGGGATTTTGAATGCCGTTGAACAGAATGGAACATAGATGGCGCTGAGTGGTGAAAATGATAAAAAATAGGAATCGGTACCCTACTCTTCCAGGGGTAGTGGCGTTTGGCTGTGATCCACCGGGGCTCACCCGAAAACCGGAAAACACCGTGTAGGCCCGCTCCTCGATGGCAGATTCAAAAATATCTCCTACTTCCACCTGAAAGGAAACACATTTTCAGTGAATCTCCCTGCAACCTCTGAGTATTGAACAAAAATTAGGCAGTACTATTGTATTGTCCTGCTACAGCACAGATTGCATGAGAAAGTGGATTTTTTTAGGATAATGTTACAGACAGTAATTTGGATTATGTCATATTTTTCCAAGCAATGGAACATACATGTAGATGGTGCTGAGGTCAATTTTTAATACTTTTTTTCTGGAAACACTAATTATGGATTACTTTCGGTAATTTATTTGATAATTGACCTCAAAATTTGCTTGCTATTTTTTATAAAATCAAATTGTTTGTGGGGTAATTTTTGATTTTTTGACTGACAACAGATTTTTTCTGGGTTGTCCTAATGTTTCAGAGATAATATTTTAGGTATGTAAAACAGTTTCTAAAGGATCATTATTTTTTCTGAGGTATACGTTTTTTTATTTATGACTCAAAAACTTTCAGTCGTTCAGTCAAAAACTAAACGAATTAACCTTGAATAAACTTGAATAAACGAATTAAGGTTCATTTCTGGCATTTTTTTGACCTAAAAAATTGACCTAAAAAATGCCAGAAATTCTGGCATTTTTTTATTGTAATAAGATTTTATGGACATTTCAATGTTTCTGAGGTTAATTTGTTTAGTTTTTGACTGAACAGTTTTATGGATTACAATTGATTTTAATCAATTTTGACTGAAAACGGTTTTCAGAATAACCTGTTGTTTTTCTAGGGCAAATTAAGGCTGACTCAATGATGGATTATAATTGCTTTTAAAATCAACTTAAAAATTTGATTGAAAACGGTTATTATGCCTTAAGAGACAAATTAGGCGACATTTAAGAAAATATTAACTCCAAAATTAGACGAAAATTATAAGTGGACAGTTAGCATTAGGTCAACGAAGTTATCAAAAGCTTGTGAAAAATACCAATGCATGGCGCCACATTAGGAATCGCTTTTTTTTTTAAGTTTGAGCAGTGCCGCAAAGGGGAAAGAAATTGTACGAAAAGATATCTATTGCCAAAAGTGCAGCAAGAAAATACCAAGTAATTTCATGCAGTATCTGGCAACAATGGCTGTAGCACCGCTCCAATTTCTTAATTTTTTTAAATTTTACAATAAATTGCTTTATGTTGCCTTATATATGCCTAAATTGTCATAAAAATGCCTTAAGAGACAAATAAGGCGACAATTAACAAAATATTAACTCCAAAATTAGACTAAAAATATAAGTGGACAGTTAGCATTAGGTAAAAGAAGATATCAAAAGCTTGTGAAAAATACCAATTCATGGCGCCACATTAGGAAACTTACAAATGGGTACACGAAGTCGCCATCTTTGAGCTCCAAAACGGCTGACTGCGCCACCTGCTGGTAGTCGTTGGGGCTTCCGTACATGGTGGCCACCGTGTCACGATTCAGTTTCAGAGCAATACGAAAGGGTTGACGTTGTTGGGTGGCTGCACCCATCGTAAAGGCGTAAGTTCCAATGGAGTTGCTCATAAACACCCCAAATTCCGGAATCAAACTGCTACTCACATTCGTCACCTGCACACAATAACAGAAAAATAATTCCCGTGTTTCCCCGAAAATAAGACCTAATCATTAAATATGTCCTAGTTAAGATAATAATTTACCAGATTTTTAGACTCTACCCACATGCCAATCTCTTAATTTTCTTAAGTATGATCAGCGTAGCCAAGGGGGAAGAAAGTGCTGGAAAAGATGTCTATTGGCAAAAGCGCTGCAAAAAAATCCCCAGTAAATGCATGCAATATCTGGACTGGCAACACTGGTTGTAGCTCTGCTATAGTTTCCTTACTAGTTTTAATGCTGCGATGTGATTGGTCAAAAGTAGAATACAGCTCTACTCGTAATTTTCTACTAATTTTCTATAATTTTCTGCCCCAAGAGAAAATTAAGACAAAATCAACTCCAAAATTAGACAAAAATGTGGACAGCTAAGTCTTCCTGTCCACTTGTAATTTTTTGGCTTAATTTTGGTCTTAAGTTAGCATTCCTAAATTTCCGACCTTACCCACATGCCAATCTCTTAATTTTCACCAAAGAGGAAGAAAGTGCAGGAAAAGATGTCTATTGGCAAAAGCGCCGCAAAAAATCCCCGGGTACATTCATTCAGTATCTGGTAACACTGGCTGTAACTGCGCTCTAATTTACTTAATTTTTGTCATGCTGCGATATGGTTGGTCTAAAGTAGAACAGAGCTCTGCTCGTAATTTCCTTCTAACTTTCTAAAATTTGTTACCGAGGAAATTAAGAAAAAATTATTCCAAAATTAGGCAAAAATCACAAGTGGAGTTATCATCATTTTTGTACATGAATAAATGTACAGAAGGCAAAAAAATTATGGAAACATCGTGATAATTGCTGTTCACGAGTAAATGAGAAGGAGTACATGTTTCAAAGTCCATTTGTTACAATGCTTAGGTCAGAATTGCAAAGAAGCAACTGCAAAATAAGGTATATGGGCTTCAAAAAGCTAAAAATTTACTTTTTCCTGCAGTTGATACAGTATCATACAGAAACTATGCATTGTCAACTGTATAACAGATGTACTTTGAAACATATACTCCTTTTCATTTACTCGTGAACAGCAGCAATTATTATACTGATTCCATACTTCTTGTGCCCACAGAAGATTGTTGTTCCAATGTCAAGTTGTTCAAAAATTTTCGCCAAAATGCTTGATAGACATTGGTGGTATTGAGTATCCACGAAATAGATATGATGCATATTTTTTTTGGCTTGAATGGACCCAATGTGTCTGTCCATATGCATTTCTGGAAATGTTATCTGTTCTTTTAACAACTGGCAAGGCTTGTTGGGCCAACAGGGATCACATTTTCTGGCAAACGAAGGGGTTCATTCGCTTCAACGCCTTATAGCAATTTATAAGTTAAGAATCTCCTTGACTTTCAGTTTCGAGAAACACTGCAATTAAACATTCGAATCCTCTATTTTTAGGTTTCTTTTCGTTTACTCAACTTTGCCTTTCGATAATGGGTTGGCCATCTGTGCTAAGGCATGTTCCTTGTGAATTTATTGGTGCTTTATGTTCATAAAACCTATTGGATTTATGAAAAATTCCAATGATTGACACTTGCAAAATGCTTTACTTAAAAAGTAAAGAAAATGAACGTGTATGTTTTTTGCGAAAAAACATGCAGATTGTAGTTTTCAGAAGTGTTTTGTTCAATTTTGCTATTCGTGAAATAATTCCTACTCAAATTCAGTTCAAACAACGCTTTTTTCAACTTGATGTGGTTGCAAATACGAGGTATACGATTTTTTTTTGCAAAAAATCCAGTTTTACGGCTTTCATAGCAGCAAAATAATGGATAAAATGAAAAATGGCAATTAAAAGGAAGATGTTCAAAATTTGGTTGATTTTGCAAAAAAAAAAAGAATTTTGTAGCTTTAATATTTTTTCTTCTTTTCAATTTACAGCAATGAATAACAAGTAAAAAACACAGCTACATGACTTTTTTTTAAATAAAAACGATCAGAAATGGAATATCAGTCAGAAAAAATGTTAAAAAACTGCTTTTTAATGGTTTCGAAATATTTTTTTAATTTAACAACATCAAAACAAAATATAAAATCCAAATAAATTCCTTTTAAAACAATTTTTCAACTTTCAAATTCTTAACAAATTTGCACAAAATCTTTACAAATTGTGGATAAATGAACTTTTTGCCTAAACTCTGCCTTACGCTTTCATATTAGCAAAACACCTCAAAAATCAAATATCAGTTTGGAAAAATGTTGCAAAAATTGTACGAAATTTTGAACAAATGCAATTTATCACAGGAAAATAATAAACTGATTTTCACAAAAAGTCAGGTGCGTGTATCCACAACGCCTTAGCTGTCTCAAACTTTTTTAAACTTGACACATGAATGTTGCTTTCGTAAAAGCAACATTTTCAAAATCGAATATCAGTTAGGAAAAATGCTTCAAAAATTGTACTTCATTGGTTTCAATTCAAGAGAAATTCAAGAGAAAAAAATGAAATCGTAACAAATTATTTTTACACTTAGAAACCATTTAGGAATAGGACATGTAAATACACTGTCAGAAATTAAAAAGGCCGTTACAGTGAAAAACCGTATAACGAGCGGCCGTATAAAGAGGTATGGGTGTATATAACAAAATTAGGTTCTCCTAACCACTCGTAGGGTGTCAGTGATTACCTGGTAGTTAGGGGCAGTTTCATTATTAATGACATTACAGGGTTCCCCAAAAATTCAATTTCCAACTTCCCTGACTTTTCCAGGTTTTCCAAGTTTCCCAGGTCAGGGGGAACCCTGCATTATTTGGTTAGTTTAGGTAAGGCTACGTTAGGTTATGTCAACCACAAAAAAAAATTGTTTTGTAAAAAACACTGCATTTCTGAAACCACTTAAGATTAGCTGATGATGCAAGTGATGCTACTTACCGTTTTGCCGAAACTAATGAATCCCTTATATGTGGGGTGCATGCTGCCCTTGGTCAGCATGAAAGCACTCTGGGCACGGGTGGAGGTGCACAGGAAGAGCAAGACGAGAGTCCCAAGATGGCCGCCGAGGTGGATGGCTGCAGTTTTGGATGATAAAATTGGCCTCATCACGTCAGGTGTGTCTGAAAAACTTGTGGAAAATCTCTAGAAGCCACTGCCGATCATGCCCTGCCGGTGGAATGTCGGCACGGGACTGAAACATGTCGTTTTGGTGCTAAAACAAGATAAAAACCGAAATAAATCAACCGGAAGTGAAGCACGCCCACTGAATTGGGCGGAAGTGAAGCAAAGTGGGGCGAACAGAGTATCGTCGGCGGCGATTCCGGCATCGATTCCAAAAATGCATTCAAATTCAAACACCGTTTATTAATATTCGGGATGAGCATATATTTCGTGCATGGCTGGTCGTTATTGAATGTATCAAAATGGCGTCAATGACACCCGGGCTCAGAATTTGACAAAATGTGGAAGTGCAACGACCTGGATGAGACATGATTAACAATTTTGCCTCATTTAGGTTATTTGCATAATATTTGTCAAAACTTGATGAACAATGTTGGGATTATCCGGGGTGTGGGTCAATCCCCATGGCCCCACCCCATATTCAAAAACCAATGCAATTCTTTTTAATTTTCCACCAATTTAATGTACAGTAGAACCTTCAAAGTTGACTGCCTTTTATATTTAAGTTGGTAAAAATTAATAGTTAAACACTCACCAACTTGACTGATATTATACAAAGTTATTCTATCAAATCCATTTTCTCTGTCATATTTAGCACGAATTTGCCCACGACCACGAACCCAAAAAAGGATTTTTTTTCCAAAGTTCATTTTTGTGCATATATTTGCAGAAAATTTGCAAAAACCGGTTTATTTTTTTGCATTTGCTTGCAAATTTTTTGCAAGAACCGGTTCACTTTTTCGCATTTTTTTTGCACAAATTTAGAAATGTTGAATATTTTTTTAAATTTTGAACCGAAAATTTTGAAATTCAAAATTTTGAAAAACCTGGTTCATTTATTTTTATAAAAAATTGTTCGCCCTCATACATGTACATGCAATCTGGCCCATTTGTCTACACTTGGAGAGGCTTCTTATCCACCTTGAATTAAGAGTAAAAAGGAAATTTTAAGTAAAATTGGAGGTCTTCGGGGGTTGCACTCCCTGTAGCTCCCCTTGTTTCTAAGGTATACGTTTTTTATTTTTGACAGAAAACAGTTTTTATGGATTACCTTGTTGGTTATGCGCATCCACCAGCAGTTCTGGCACTTTTGGTGGATGCGCAATGGAAACAGTTTACCGATAATGTGTCTTTTGCGCATTTCCGCCATCTTGTGTTCTTAATTTCTTGGCCTAAAGTAAACAGAGTCTACTGGCAATTTCCTCAAAGTTTTTGGTCAATTTTGGACTTAAGAAAAAATTATGAAAAAATTAAGTTAATTAAGTTAAGAAAAAAAATTGCATGTGTGCAGTAGCTATAAGGCTACTTGAAAAATTACACTCCAAGTACCACAAAACTCAAACTTTTGCTTGTAAGCCCATTGAAAATTTCGGCAATTTTGGAACAATTCGAATTTCGGCAATTTTGGAACAATTCGAAACTGGCGAATGGCAACCCGAGAGGAGTGGTATACGTTTTTTTATTTTTGACAGAAAACAGTTTTTATGGATTACCTCGTTGTTTTTGAGCTCAGAAAAGTAAAGTTCTGGCACTTCCGGGTGATGCGCAATAGAAACATTTTACCGATAATGTGTCTTTTGCGCATCTCCGCCATCTTGTTTTCTTAATTTCTTGGCCCAAAGTAAACAGAGTTCTACTGGCAATTTCCTCAAAGTTTTTGGTCAATTTTGGACTTGGAAAAAATTATGAAAAAATTTGGTCCGAAATTAGGAAAAAAAAATTGCATGTGTGCAGTATCGCACTCCAAGTGCCACAAAACTCATACTTTTGCTTGTAAGCCCATTGAACATTTCGGATTTTTGGAATAATTCGAAACTGGCGAATGGCAACCCGAGAGGAGTGCGCGGGTAGAACAATGGGGGTGTTTGTTGGTAAGGGCGAATCCACTTTTGAGGTGGGGGTCGAGCCGTGGCGGCCGCCGCGATAAGGTGCCTCATTCCCAAACGGGACGGCAGCCGAGAAGCTGCTCACATTCGGCCAGGTGACCCGATAATTCAGGATTTAACCCCAGTGCCCCCAGTGGAGCGCCGTAGCCCGAAATGAGGGTTACGAGGATTACCGCGCGAATCACCTAAACAGACTGGAAGCAACTTTGACGGTAAGAACCATTTCGAATATTTTGAAAAAAAGTGTTACTCGCCTAGCAATTCAACGAAGTTAATTTTTCTGGTATAATGTCTGTGAATGTATTTGCGAAATACAAATGAATTAAGTATTTTTTAAGTGAATATAGGTACCATTTGGTGAAATATTTTGACAAAAACTGAGTACATTCAGTAGATTTTTATGGTAAAATATCTGTAAATAAGTACGGGTTTTTTCAAATGTTTTGAAGAAAAAAACTGCATTTTTGAGGTTCAAATAATTGCAAAAAAGTTATTTGCATAGAAATTCAACGAAGTTAACTTTTCTGGTAAAATGTCAGTCAAATATATTGCCAACATACAAATGAATTAAGTATTTTTAAGTGAATATAGGTACCATTTGGTGAAATATTTTGACAAAAACTAAGTACATTTAGTAGATTTTTATGGTAAAATATCTGTAAATAAGTACGGTTTTTTTCAAATATTTTTGAAAAAAACTGCATTTTTGAGGTTCAAATAATTGCAAAAAAGTTATTTGCCTAGAAATTCAACGAAGTTAACTTTTCTGGTAAAATGTCAGTCAAATATATTGGCAAAATACAAATGAATGAAGTATTTTTTTTCAGTGAACATACATGTAGGTACCATTTCGTGAAATATTTTGACAAAAACTAAGTACATTTAGTAGACTTTTCTAGTAAAATATCTGTGAATAAAAACGGTTTTTTTTCAAATGTTATGAAAAAACAACTACGTTTTTGAGGTTCAAATAATTGCAAAAACGTTATTTGCCTAGAAATTCAACGAAGTTAACTTTTCTGGTAAAATGTCAGTCAAATATATTGGCAAAATACAAATGAATGAAGTATTTTTTTCAGTGAACATAGGTACCATTTTGTGAAAGATTTTGGCAAAAACAAAGTACATTTAGTAGACTTTTATAGAGTAATGTCAGTGAATAGCATGTTTTTTTTAAAAAAAAATTCTTAAAAAAGTAGATTTTTGAGGTTCAAATAATTGCAAAGAAGTTATTTGCCTAGAAATTCAATGAAGTTCATAGTTCAGTATATTATTCAGTGAATATATCCACTTAGGTAATATTTTGACAAGAAAGTGGATTTAGTATACTTTCTTGGAAAATTTCCGTGAATATATATGATTATGTCAAATACTTTGACAGAATTGGAAAGAATTAAGTATATTTTTCAGTTAATAAGTACAGGTACCATTTTGCCAAATATTTTGACAAAAAAGTTGAAATTTTAGGTATCTTTTCTTGGTAAATTTCAGCGAATAAGTTGTCAAGAATTTTCACAAAATATAAGAGAATTATTAAGTATACTTTTCTAGTAAAATTGATGTAAATAAGTACGATTTAGTGAAACATTTCGACAATATACAGATAAATAAAGCATATTATTTGGGTAAAAATTTACCCAAATATTACCAATTTTGCAAAATATGCAATTTTTACATTTTTATAAAATACAATTGAATGAAGTGTTTTTATTAGATTCGTCAAATAGTTTGACAAAATGAAAGTCAAACAACTATATATCTACAGTAAAATTGCAGTGAAAAAAAACTCTTGACAAACACTTTCACAAAAAGCATATCTGGTAAAGTTTCAGTAAGCAAGTATGATTTTATCAAACATTTTGACAAAATGGGAGTGATTCAGGTATCTTTTCCTCATAAATTTCAGTGAATAAGTACGATTTTGTCAAGTATTTTCACAAAATACAAGTGAATTATTAGATATACTTTTCTAGCAAAATTTATGTTAATAAATACGATTTAGTAAAACATTTCAACAATATACAGGTGAATTAAGTATATTATTTGGGTACAAAAAAATTCTAAACAAGCACGATTTTGTAAAATAGGCAATTTTATCAAAATACAACTGAATGAAGTGCATGTCGAAGATTCGTCAAATACTTCGACAAAAAAAGTGAAACCAGTATATTTTTTCGGTCAAATTTCACTGAATAAATACTATTTTGTCAAACACTGTCACAAAAAACACATCTGGCAAATTGTAGTGAACAAGTATGACTTTCTCAAATATTTTTACAAAATGTGAGTGAATTGGGTATATTTTCCTGGTAAATTTCAATGAATACGTACGATTTTGTTAAATATTTTCACCGGATACATACAACTGAATAGAGTATCTTTTCCTGGTAAGATTACAATGAATAGATACTATTTTGTGTTTTTTAGTAGCAAAAAGTATACAAATTTTAGTATACAAATAGTATTGTCCACAAATATATTATTTTAAATTTATCTTCGATGTTCATTCAATAGTTTATTATCATTTCGTGATCTACTCAAATGTCAATTTCAGCCATGTTATACAAATTTAGTAATTTAAAATTCCCCTTACCAAGTTACCTTGGTAAGTCAGCTTTGCCAAATTATACATTTCAAGCAACGTTATAGCGACCTTCCAAGATTAGTTTTTGGTTTATGTCACCTTGCATCTGAGTAATAGGGGGTTGCGCTTCCAGTGACGTAATGAGGATACCAACTCAAGTCATAATTTTCGTAATTAGCACACCTTATTCGACAACTTCCTTATTATTTGAAACATTTGATGAGATTTTCAGTTCAGACCATCCGTAGGCAGCAAAGGCATGGCAAACAAAAACGGTACCAATTTGGACTTTCATTAGATTTAAAATTCCACAGAAGTCCATAGGATGAAGTCACAAAAATCCGGGGTATGCTCATTAAAGTCTTAGGTAAAGTTTGTGAATCCACGAGAAGTCAGATGGAGTCCAGCCTCGTTCATAGACTGCGGACTCAAGGGACTTTGCCAGACTTCACTCATAGATATTGACTTCACAGACTTTAATGGCTACAGTGAGACTTCAAATCTTCAATGAAACTTCTGTTTAAGTCACATTGAAATCACAGAATTTGAAGTTGCACTGTAGTTACTGAAGTCTCATTGAAGTCACGATGTAGTCATAAGCTATTTATAATAGTCACAATACAGTCATTGAAGTCTCATCAGTCAGTCAGCTAATCTTGATAGTCTCACTGATATGTTCCACTGCTGTCAATGAAGTCTCAATGATATTTTGTATAAGTCCAGATGTAATCATTGAAGTCTGCATGGTCACTGACGCTCACATTATTCAAGTCTCGTTGAAGTCCCAATGAAATCATTTAAGTCTAATTGATTTAATCCGGTGTAGTCATTGAAAGTCTCATTGATGCCCCAATGTACAGTGTAGTTATTGAAATTGAAATGGACGTATCAAAATCGCATTGATATGTTCCAGTCTAGTTATTCAAGCCTCATTGAAGTCCCACTATGCTCATTAAAGTCAAGTTGATTGGTCTCACTGCTGATGAAGTCTCGTTGAAGTCCCAATGAAATCATTTATAAGTCTCATTGATATGTTCCAGTGGAGTCACTGAAAGTCTCATTGAGGCCCTAATGTAGTTATTGAAATTGAAATGGGCGTATCAAAGTCTCATTTATACGTCCTAGTGTAGTCCTTCAAGCCTCATTGATGTACTGGTGTAGACCAAATATCACTCGATGTCGACATTTAAGTCCCATTGAAGTCCCACTGTAATCATTAAAATCAAGTTGATATTTCCCAGTGTAGTCATTGATAGATGTCATTCATATATCATAGATGCCCCGACTATAGTCATTGAAGTCTCGCTGAAGTCACAATGAGGTCATTGAACTGATTGAAGTCTCATCGATATGTTCATGTGGAGTCACTGGAACTCCGCCCTAATGTAGTTATTGAAATTGAAATGGACATATCAAAATCTCATTGATATGTCCCAGTGCACATGTAGTCATTCAAGTCTCATTGAATGCCTCACATTTGTCTGCATTTAAGTCTCATTGAAGTCCCAATGTAATCATTAGTCTCATTGAAGTACTCAATTTGTAAGAGTTTTTGACCAATCGCTATGCCGCGGATCTCCTTTACATGTACCTATAACAAAATGGCGAAAACTGGGTATCTGCCCAATTAATCGATTTGATAAAATCGATAATCGACTGTTTCTATGAAGATCGTTCACATTCAATAGGCTCTTTTGACAGATTTCCAACAATTTCGTAAGGCATTTGAAATACGACATTGAAAACCACGAAAACCGTTTAAATTTTATCAACGAATTTTTCGTCTTCCATGACATTTATCAAAAATTTGTTAACTTTGGTGACAACAACACCGGACCTCACACGTGACCTCGTCGTTAATCGGCATAGACTGGTTACATAAGCGTTTGCTTATCGTCCGATAATAATATTCAACATTGAAAAAAACAAATATCACTTTCGTAATAAGTAAATATTATATAAAAAAAAAATAAGACATTATCAGCACCTGGGAAAAGCTGTCCAAACATAGACGTCTGTCCTTTTTGTCAGAACTTTGTGAAAATTTTAATTTTGAAAACATTTGGGGAAATTTGAGAAAAACTATGACATGCATTGAGAAAATGTGAAAGGCCACGTGACGAGGGTGTTACCATGCTTCTATATATCGTGGGAATGCATATAATGTGGTATATACTACTATGGGGTAGATATCACGAAGTGCAAGAAATGTAGGTCAGTAATCTTTTTAGGAATGTCATGTTTTATAGGTATAATTGGTATGGTTCTTAAAGCCAGAAAAAAATGGGGCAAATGTTTAATGTAGGAAAACAATAAAATAAATGGCAGATAAACTTTCAAAAAATGCATATGCAATGAAGAGAATGGGAAGCAACTCGTGTGTGAAATCACCAGGAAACAAATATTAATGGCTGATATTTGGGTAATAAAATGTTGGCATAAAATGTGTAGTAAAGTCTTGGGGAAAGTGAAAAACTTTGTACAAGTATGTCGTTGGAAAAGTACAAGAAATGTTTAGAAACAGAAAAGTACAAGAAATGTTTAGAAACAGAAAAACTCTTTTAATTTTGATATACAAAGAATTGTACGTGCACTAATTTGTGTACTTGACTCCACAGAAGTCAGGAAGGTAATGAAACCTGCTGTGACCCAAACGAACTTTACAACATACAGTGTACTTCAGGTTCAGGATACAAAAGGTTCAAATCCTTTTATAGAAAGTCCTGTGTTTAATGCATTATGCAGTATTTTGTCTGCCATTTATAATATTTCTTTATTCCGGATGGTAAAGTCCTGATAATCTAAGATTAGTGGAGGCTGAAAGTCTATTTTTCTTATAAGAAAAAAAAATAATTTCGCAAATAAAAATTTCATTTCCAATGATTTTAAGAAGTATTTTAAGCAGAATGTTCCAGAATATCATTTTCAGAATGTAATATTTCAACAAAATTGACCATGAACTTGTTGTATAACTTGTATATTTTATATATTGTTGTATTTTTTCGCCCAATATTGTTTTCTGCGAAAAATGCAGGATTTCATTCGTATTTCTAGCCCAATCAAAATCCAGCAATTCCAACATTGTAGAAAAAACAGTGCAAACATTGATTTAATAATGTAAGAATTTTTGTTATGAAGAACTGTTTTCTTAGTTCTTGAAGAGCACTTAGTTCACTCACACCCCAAAAAACTCATTGAAAGCTCACAAACAAAAAAAATTCATTAGTTTTATTGCTAGATTTACGAGGTAGGCTGCAGATTCACAGTTTCCTAACTTGGCAGTTCTGGGGATTACGATAAAGTCTGTCATAAAACGAGATTTCAAATTTCATTACCATGCACTGACATACATGTACATATGTGTCAACCGCAACCTCTTTAGTTTTAGAGGACAACTAACCGTTTCGTCTCTCAGCCTGCAATTAGCAAAAAATGAACGAAATCCTAGCAAGTTTTCCAATCACATGAATGACGTCATCAGCAGTTAATTGCCACAATAACTGTCATTTGCCATGGACTTGTCGTCATGTGACAACTTGATGCTTTCCGTCCACATGTAATTTTTCGGCTTTAATTTTGGTCTTAAGATGGCCTCCCTAATTTTCCGAGCCTACCCACGTGCCAATCTCTTCATTTTCTTAAGTACGATCAGCGCCACCAAGGGGAAGAAAGTGCAGGAAAAGATGTCTATTGGCAAAAGCGCCGCCGGAAAACACTATCTGGCAACACTGGCTGTACCTCCGCCCTAATTTTCTTAATTTTTTTAATGCTGCGATATTATTGGTGGAAAGTAGAACAGAGCTCTACTCGTAATTTTCATTTGTTTTTCTATATTTTTTGGCCTTAAGATAAAATTTAGAAAATTAACTGCAAAATTGGACAAAAATTACGAGTGAACAGGAAGCATCAAGGCAAATAATGAAAGAAAATTAAAAGAAAATTAAACCAAGCATATCGCGCCATTAAAAAAATTAAGAGATTAGGGCGGAACTACAGCCAGTGTTGCCAGATACTGCATGAATTTACCAGGGATTCTCCCGTGGCGCTTTTGCCAATTGCCAATTTTCCTGCACTTTCTTCCCCCTTGGTGGCGCCGATCAAACTTAAGAAAATTAAGAGATTGGCATGTGATTAGGGTGGGAACATTAGAAAAGCCAACTTCAGACCAAAATTAAGCCAAAAATTACAAGTTAGCATGACAGTCAGCACGGTTGTTCTAATTTTTTTTAATCGACTTCCTTATTGGCATGACTAAAATTAAATATGCACACTGTATGTGTTACATTACACCTTCTTAATTGTATGCAGGTCATGCACATTTGTAGGAAAATCCAAAAAGAAGTGACAAAATGTTGATAACTTGTTCTAATACTATACATACACTACTCTAGTATGCAGTTGATTGTCATTAACCTTTTATTAAACATCGAAGAACAACAAACAACACGTGCATGAGGGGGGTTAAACCCACGTGGATTATTTTTAGCTAATCCCCCATCGATAGCCCGGGTGTTTACATTTCTGCCTTTAATTCCTGCGCCGATAAGGTGACGTCTTGTTTATCGCTAATTTGCAGCGTAAATAAACTGGGGCGTGAAGAACAACCGGTATCATTCACAGAGGGTGCCGTCACTGAATTAATTGACACGTGACTGCAATAACAACGATAATAATACCAACCACTGAGTGAGGCGAAAAAAATGCCAAAAATTCAAGGATTTTGGGTAATTCGCCAAGCGGGTCCCCCCAAAAAGTCAGTTTTCAACTTCCATGACTTTTCCCTGACTATTCCAGGTTTTAAAAATAAATTTCCCTGACTATTGAACACATTACATATGGCAATGTAAAAAACTTCCTGGCAGCCAATTAATGCTGGGCTGATGAACAGAAATTAAATTTTCAACTTCCCTGACTTTTCCAGATATAAACAAAATTTCCCTGACATTTAAAAATACAAAAATATGGCATATGCCAATGTAAGAAATCCTATATTTATTGTGCATTGTTTATAAAGATGAGGTAAACACAAATTTTAATAAGTAGCCAGCAAAAGTAGATTAGTTCGTTCAAAAAATTTATTTCTGTGGCAGAGATTTGTTAAACTTTCCTGACTTTTTTAAAATAAATCGATTTTCCCTGACTTTTTCCTCACATTCCCAAACCTTCCCAACATCTTTAACTTCAGGTTTTCCAGGCCTGGGTAACCCTGGAATAGGACACTTTTTAAAAATTTCCAAATATTCCTGAGTATTTCTTTCTAAAAAAACTACAAGTTTTTTAACCATATGCCAAAATACCCAAACAGCGATTTTTAAGTCACGTGTAACTTATGTCCTATAACACCTGGAATAGTATCGATGAAGCGATTGGGGCATTTGAACAGCTACAAAGCGCGTTTGCATGAACCTAAAACGGTGTAAGTGCCATGCAGCTTGCCCGTAATGCTTCCTACCCATTTGTAATCCTGTTGTGCTTCCTGTTTTGGTTTAATTTTGGTCGCAAGTTGGCATTCCTAACGTTCCGACCCTACCCGCATGCCACTCTCTTAATTTTCTTAAGTATGATCAGCGCCACCAAGAGGAGGAAAGTGCAGGAAAAGATGTCTATTGGCAAAATCGCCGCCAGAATATCCTCAGTAAATTCATGCAGTATCTGGCAACACTGGCTGTAGCTCCGCCCTAATTTTCTTAAGTTTTCAGCTGCACTCGTAACTTTCGTCTAATTTTCTATACTTTTTTGCCTAATGCTAACTGTGGTAATTTTTGACTAATTTTGGAGTTTTGTTGTTGTGTGGGCTATACATGTCCCTATACATGTTTATTTGGACTATAAATGTATAATAATCTCTTTACAAAGAAGACTATGTGATACGAGTCCTTCAGTCCCAAGATGACCGTTGGACTTGCATTTTTGTCACTTAACTAATGAAATACAACGAAAATACAATGAAGTTCGTCTTAAATAAAGGCGGCCATCTTGGAAAGTAAACTCAATTTCAATTCTGCAATTTCGTATCCCACAACAACCAATCATTGAGGAAAACTATGACGGATATTACTTACTATCAAAACGTACAAGAGTATTTGTCTAAATTTGACTCATTTCTCTATTTAGTTAATGTATTTTATGGAAAAACTGCATGATACAATCGATAGGTTTAAATTGCAGAATAACACTAATATTAACCAGATATGAATGTGCAACAACGATGATATCACCGTATTGTAAGGGGATCTTGCTGGTCATGCCGAAGTTCATGTTTACACCAACAAACAATTGTTTTGTTATATATGCCAAGAATATATCGTACTAAGGTAAGGTAAAATGAGATAAAGCCATTCATGGCATCATACATGGTCACATAAGGAAAATCTGTTAATATACGCTATAACATCATTAGATAAAGCTATAATGTATATTATATGGCAGCATACATGTATATTGTAACATAAGGAAATTTTTATACGAGTTTTAAATAAGGACATTATGACATTATTCCAAGATCACTTATCTGTCAATATATGAGTTACAACTTACATGAATCAAATAATGACTAAACTGTACAGGCATCACACCTGGTGTTAACCAGGTATGTAATATTCTCAGTATGTCCATCAATAGCCCATATGTAACATTTTCCCAATCACTGGCTTAATTTTGGCTTTAAGATAGCTTTGGTAATTTTCCGACCCTATACCCACATGCCAATCTCTAAAACATGGAAGAAATTGCACGAAAAGATGTCTATTGGCAAAATTTTCTTCATGCTGCGATATGATTGGTCAAATGTAGAAAAGAGCTCTACTCGCAATTTTATTCCAATTGCCTATAATTTTTGCCTTAGGAGAAAATTAATAAAAAATTAACTCCAAAATTCGGATTGGTGGTAATGCTAACTGCACATAATTTTTTCTTGAATTTTCTCTTAAGGCAAATAATTATAGAAAATTACAAGAAAGCTACGAGTAGAGCTCTTGTCTACTTTAGACCATATAGCAGTTTTACAAAAATAAAGAAAATTAGGGCGAAGCTACATTCAGTGTTACCAGATAATGCATGAATTTACTGGGGATTTTCCTGTGGCGCTTTTGCCAATAGACATGTTTCCTGCACTTTCTTTCCCTTTGGTGGCGCTGATCATACTTACTAAAATTAAGAGATTGGCATGTGGGTAGGGTCGGAAAATTAGGAAACCCAACTTAAGACCAAAATTAAGCCAATAAAATTACACTATTCTAATTTGCTATAATTTTTCGCCTTAAGAGAAAATAAATAAAAATTAATTCCAAACTTAGACAAAAATTACAAGTGGACAGTTACCATGAAGGTCAGCTGCTATCGTTCAAAGATCCAACCCAATTTCCCATGATGCCTCACATCGCGTCCCTGTTGCCAGGAAATCCATAATGGCCCCCTTGCCATTTACTTTATCACTCTTTCAAACACCTTTTCACTGCACTTATCCAAAGAGTTTTAAGTGCCTTATCTTCCTCATGGGTGCCCTTATCCTGCCGGGATTGCTGAAACACCAGGGTGATCCTGAGTAAGTTCCTTTCCAACAGCCCAGCCCTGGGGTGTGTGGCTGAGAGTGCTCTGATAAGAAGTTTGATTACTGCATCCAGAAAGTGGTGGGGTTCATCAGCAGAATTTTTTCAAATTTTCACCTACTTTATGAATCCACAATGCATATTTTTCGTCCCCTTATTTCCTGTTTCATGTTATGGTGTTTTGAAATGGATGCTAATTTTATCGACGCATGATTGCAGCCTTGTAAAGGAATTTTTGGGATGGTAGCTGTTCATGCAACCAACAGTCATTGTTCATTGTTGGTGCAAGTTTGGCAAATTTACCAGTTTGCTAGTGTTCAAAATCGAAAACAAATACATTTGTTGAATGGAAACAGAAATAGAATGTTTAGGCCCTGTGTATTCATATATAATATACAAGTCTTGTTACAGATTATACATGTATTTTACGTTGACGAGTATACATGTGCTCCTGATTGGGAACCAAGGTTTACAAAAGTTTGCCAAAGTGTTCAAAAGTGTTCAAATGTTGTTTTCTATTTTGGGTGATTGTTAGAAATCCTCGTCTTCGACCTATAAAGCAAGCACCAACAATTAAATCATACTACATGTAATTATACAGTCGCCTCTCGTTATAAGCAACTCCAAGGGGATGGGATTTTCGTTGCTTATATCGAGAGGCCTGTTTTTACACATATTGTTCGATACTAGTTGGCTTTAATGGCTTTTTATGACACCTACCAGTTTCTACAAACTGAAATGACATAGTGTTTTGCCCCAACAGTACTTCTGTCTTGTACTGCACACCAGTAATACAATTCAAGCCAGCTTCATTTTTACTTTCACCGAAGTGGCACCGCACAATAGAGTAATAACGACATTTTCAAGTCAGTCAACGTTGACTGGCACAAAGAACAAAAGTATTTTTCACGTCCAAAACTTATTTTTTAACGCGGCATCCCCATCCTCGAAGGGACATGACGAAATTACGCAAATTTGCTGTTCGAATTGCCGTTTCCTATAAACAGTCATTCAGTATTGTGTGATATTGAAGGGACCAGCCAAACTGTTGCATATATTGAACAATTCCTTATATCGAGGTTGTTTATAATGAGAGTAATACATGGGAGGTATAGGTATTTTGACCGACACCAGCCACTCTGTTCCTTATACCGAGATTGCTTATCAGAAGGAGACTGTACATTGGTTAGACATGTGTTGCCCCCTACATTTTAATTGCACCCCACATTTGTCCCCCTACATGTGATTTTTGACTTACTCTGTATACCTAGTGTACCCAGGAAGTATTCCACCTAGGAGTAATAGGTATGTATAATTCTAATGATAAGCATACTGTACATGCATGTGAGACAGAGTTACATGTAGATAGCCTGGGGTCTGCTTACATGAGAAGGCCACACAACCTAAAACGTGTTGAGTGTCAGCCTTATCCATGTATAAAGACGACACTCCAATGGGAGAAAACTTTCACTGGCGTTGGCATGCAGCACTGAATGAACAATATCAGATGAACAAAGAGTCCTTGTTGGGTGCATTTTTTACAAGTTTACATTAGTATTTATTTAGTCCGAAGCTATTAATTAGCATCAGCCGACGAGCTGTTATAAGCCCTGTGCGGGGGAGGTGTTGGTAAATGTCAGGGTGAGGGCGTGAATGCAGACAAATTTGTCTTAATTAATTCTGCCGACTTTCTCGAGAGAATCCTGGCTTTTGGGCCGCAGCTGTTGGTGTCGGGCTCAATTAGCCCTCTAATCGAGCCTGTACGGGTCAGGGAAAAGCGCTTTAGAGGGCGCCACCAGAACTGCCTAGGCGTGGCAAGCCAGTGGTGCCAACACACCAGGGGACAAAATACTTTCAGAAAATGAACTTCTCTAGCTGGAGACCCCAGGGTCACATTCTCACTTTTCAGGTGCAAAATAATGTTTAAATGATTAATTAGCCTTAATGATGATCAATTCATAGCATTTATAGAAAACACTTTGTGTTAAAGTTAAATAATTAGCTTTGCATTGAAGACCCAAGACATCTGCAAATCTGAGTAAAATGGATGTGTAAAGCTTCCTGTTCACATGTAATTTTTTAGCTTATTTGATCTTAACTTGGCTTTCCTAATTTTCCAACCCTATCCAAATCCGAATTTCTTAATTTCTTAAGTAAGAGCAGCAACACCAAATTGGAAGAAATTGCACGAAAAAATCGCGGTTGACAAAAGCGCCGCAAGAATATCCCCAGTTAATTCATGGAGTATCTGGCAACACTTGATGTAGCTCCCTATCCACCCTAATTTTCTTAATTTTTTTAATGCTGCTATATGATTGGTCAAGTAATTTTTTATTATTTTTTGCCTCAAGACAAAATTTATAAAAAATTAACTCCAAAATTAGACAAAAATTACAAGTGGAAAGTTAGCATCATTGATATCAAGGCGACCCAGCACAAAATTTGTATAAAAAGAATCATTAAAGTGCAATTATTTTACCATTAATGGCAAAAAGTACCATCCTGGAATGTACTTTTATGAACTTTTATGACAGAAAGTATCATGAAACACTTTACTGCAGAAAAAGGGCACTTTCTGCTTTTGATATTACAATGCAATAATGAAATCATATGAATTTCACGTGTCATTTTTGTGTTTTTACATGTTTTACGCAACACCGGGAATTGTGATGTTGGATGTAACTATCCAACGTTCCAACGTCCAACGTTATAATCCAAAGTTATTTTACAAAGTAGATTCTGTCAGGTATTCAGTCAACTCAAAATCATACAGTACATATTGTACATCTGTAATGCAACAACCCATGAGCAAGCATGGTTTACTCTTGTCCATAGTATTATCATTGCGAATTATGAAACTGGTTTTGTGACAATCATTTTTGCGCTGATTTATCAAAATTTGAATAAACAAACACAAAATTTTAAATATTCCAAAGTTTTTTTTTTTAAATGTGCTCATCTCATTTGTGTTTACCTCATGTTTATAAACAATGAACAATATGGCATTTCTTACCTTGGCATATGGCAGCATTTTTAATGGTAAGGAAAAAAATTTTTCATTTGGAAAAGTCAGGGAAGTTGAAAATTGAATTTCTTAGGGAACCCTGGCTGATGACTTAAGTCTCTATTTTGTTGTTCACTAAATGTAAGTTCCCTTAAATTTTCAGGTTTTCAATAAAGTCAATACTTAAACGTATTCATTTTTGAAATATCGATCGGTAATCATATGTCAAATTCCACCAGTGCCAATATGGCGTCCATTTCCGCGAGTCCCAATATGGCGCCCGTTTACGCTCCAAAGACCCAACAACCCAACATCTTTAGTTACAACAACAAAAATCACATCTAGCATAAATTAGGACACAGTGAATAATTAGGCGCATAATTCACTTTGTTGATAGAATACTTACGACCTGAAATCAAAGCCTGTGTTTCCCGCCTTTGTTAATTTTCCCTAAAAAATTTGGACTAATTCATAACAGAGCCAAACCTGGGTGTTCTTAAATTCAACTCCTACATATCCAAAAAGACACAGCACCCAATATGTTTAAAGACGGATTCAAAAATATGCTATTTTTGGCATCGGTTTTGATATCGAAACCAAACCAGCAAAAAAATGAAACGCCAAACATGGTGACCTTTGCCCCCCGCCTTTCATCTAATTTTCGCTGAGTAAAATATTCTCACTCCTTGGCACAGTTTCTGGTATTTTTTATTTGGGATCATGTGAAGAGTTGCCCAATTAATTCGATTTCTTCACCCTGCAAACTTCAATTTTTTTTAGTTTTTGGACATTGAGCAAAATTTCTGCTATTTTTTTTAGAGTTTTTTAAAATTTAAATTGAGATCTTTAGTGTCCCTGATATTTCCAGAACCTCGTTAAATTTTCCTAAAATACACCACAATCTCCACAATTTCCCAAATTTTTTTGGAAAATTTATGTAATCTATATTTTGATAAAAATTCCAGAATGTCTTAAAATTTTGATAACATTTCCAGAATGTTAGCAATTTTTTTAGATTACATCAATTTTCCCAATGTTTGTTATTTTCAACATACTAGTACATGTTAACAACTTCTAGAACTACCCAGGAAGGCCAATATAATCACAAAATCACTCAAAAATACTAACAATTACAGAAATTTTGATCAGTGTCGCAAAACATAATAAATAATTCCAGAAAGTTCTAAAATTTTCCTAGATTGCATCAATTTTCATAAAACCTCTACTTAATATTTTTTTAACAAACTTCTTCTAGAATACATTCTTCCAATCAATTTCTTCCATAAATACCCATTTTATTGAAATTTCCCCAATTTTGTTCAAATTATTGACACCTCGAAATATGAAGTTTTTCAATTTTATCAATTGTATTCAAATTTCACAAAATTAAAAATATTTATACCTCGAGGGTTGAAAAATTAAATTTCATAATTTTACTAATTTTATTCAAATTTCCCCACATTTTTTCAAACTGCTGACACCTCGACGTATGAACAATTCACCATTTTTATTGCATAAATTCAGCAAATTTACTTATTTGAACTAAGAGACATCCCATATGAAGTGACAATGTACAGTGTCCAAAAATCCAATCATAACTTCAAAAACAATAAAATTTGAAAAAGCGGAAATGACGTCATCGAGCAGGTTGTTAGCTCCATCTGATTATGGGCACACTCCATGTTTGGAATGCAATCAGAACTTCATCTAAACATCCTTAAAAATGGGGGAAGATTCCAATCTTTGGAATGAGGTGGCTCAGATTAATTAGCTCGCATTTGAATTGAATTCGAGCATCAACCTCAAAATGCGATCAAATCGCAATTAAGCATATTATGCCACGTGGGGCGTACCGGAAGTTGCCAGTGAGTAACTGGGACAAGATTCAAAAAGAGAAAGTTTCAATTATGTTCAGATATCCACACGTCGAACGTCATGCTTGAGCATGATCTCAAGCTTGAGCATGGCGGTCCCATGGCATTAATAAAATCAGAACCGCATGAAATACGTCCTCAGCCATGGTGATGGTGTGCTTGAGCATGATCTCAAGGCCGACTCAAGCACAGTCCTGGATTGAGGGACCCCAGGCTGTCCCAGCACCAAGGTAAACATATCATAGTATCCAGAGGCATCCATAAACACACGTCATAATTTATGGCGAGTCGTACTTGAGCATGACCTCAAGCATGATCTTAAGCTACTCTAAGGATGGACCCCTGCGCCAATGTAAACATTGTCATGGTGGCCATGGGCATCCATGAAAACACGCAGTCATTTCGAGTGACACGCAGGTCGTGCTTGAGCATGATCTCAAGCATGATCTTAAGCACAGTCCCTGGAACAAGGGTCCCCAGCGCCAGGGGAAACATTAATTTCAATGGCCAGGGGATTCATAAACCACAACCAGTCATTTCATTGACATGACTGTCGTGCTTGAGCATGACCTCAACTTCTCAAGCATGATCTTGAGCATGCTCCCAAGGTTGGACCCCAGCGCCAAGGTGAATATTTCCACAGAGGCCGGGGGCATCCATAAAGCACGCCACCGGTCATGACGAATGTCACATGCTCGAGTACGAACTCGTACTTGAGCACGGCAGAGTCAAGAGCACAGAGGCTTTTATCTTTTATGTGAGAATTGGCACGACGATGCAATCGAAAGCAAACAACAATAATTGTCTCGAATGGCAATTAGCAGCTGGAGGGCCGCCACTTCCGGTTAGTTCATTCTTTGTCCAGATAGCGAGGGCGTGGCCTAATTGTGCCATTGTGGCGGCCATTTTGGTTACGTCACATAACAATTTTTGGCACAACGCCAGCACAGCGAACATTACGGGTTGATTAGTTGACGGTCGCCCACGCGCCAATCCATCGGGAGGGCAGTTTAGGGAAACACACGAAGGTAAGAACGGCTTATTATTTACGCCCAAGACAGTAACCATTTGCCAAAAATTTGAACAGATTGACCCAAAACTGGAAGGCAGAATGCGATTTTAAACTTGGGGAAAATGCATTCGAAACCCATGGGGCGCCCCAAGATGGCCGTCTCCTGGCGCGTTTGGTCGATGAGCAGCCGCCGCTGAGCCAGGGCTCAGCAATTCATCAGTTTGAAATGTTGGAATTATCAATATTTTTAAAAAAAATACCAAAATTTGAGAAAAAACATCACAAACGCAGGATTTTAGACCAAGCTTCTAAAAAGTATTCAATCGTATAACATCGAAAATGAATGATAGGAAAATTGTAACCAAGGTATTTTATTGATAAAAAATGAATTTTTGGAGAAAAAAAATTCAGCAAAGATTTTCGAAAAATGTTTAGTAAAAAGTCACAAATGACGGATTTTAGCAATTGTATAAAAAAAGGCTGCCCAGGGCTTCTCAAATTATCAGTTTCAAATGTTAATTGTAATTTCAGTATTTTTTTAAAAAGAATTTCCAAAATTGGAGAAAAAACATCACAAACGATGGATTTTGGATATTTCTAAAAAGTATTCAATCGTATAACATCAAAAATGAATAAAACGAAAATTGTAAGCTTTTTTATTGATAAAAATGTAAATTTTTAGTAAAGATTTTCGCGAAATGTTAAGCAAAAAAGTCACAAATGGCGGATGTGAGCAATTCTGTAAAAATGTTGGTACTGTAAATTTCAAAAGAAATTAAAGCAAGAAAAATTGTGGCAAAATTTTGACAAAAATATCACAAATGGTGGATTTTTTTGTCCTTAATTAAGGAAAATATTAAATAACAATATTTTGAAAAGTATCATAATGGATTTTCGGAATGTATAAAAACATGCTGTAAATGCTAAAATGTCATGGAAAATGTTAACTGTTTCAATGTTATTTCACAAAAATGCAATAATTCATCATTAAAGTATTTTCTTTTCAAATTTCATTTCAAAATGCGTTTCCAATCGATACTACTGATCTTTTTAGATTTGTGGGCTTAAATCCATGTGATTCTTTTACCTTAAATGTATGCTAAAATTAGGCAGATTTTTTTTTGAAAAACAGCACATCAAATTATGGCACACATTTCTAAAAAACAGCATTCGTCTTATTGTAGAAATCGCAATTTTAATAAATAAAAAACAGAACAACAATACGACAATTTGAAATTTTTTCTGAAGTAATTGCTAAAAAAACAAAATATTTCAATAATGCTATTTACCAAATACTGTTGCAAAAGTGGCTTAATTTCCATATGAGTTGAAAAAATGCACGATTTTTTCCTGTTAATTTAACAACCTTCATCAATTACAAAGTCACTTCATTTTCGTTCCATTTACTTCTGTTAATTTTTCTTTTGTTAATTACAACCGTTTTGATATACATGTAACGTTTTTTTAAATAACCTTTTTAACAAAAATACATGAAAGTTATGTCTCGTAATAAAATGGACCATGTTGCCAAAAAAAACGTTCTACTTGTGGGAAAACATTTTCCCAAATAAATCTAGTAAAATCATTTGTTTTTAAGTAATTTGAAGTCTTAAATCTTTGAACAGTTTTGACTTCGTAAGAAAGTAAACGTTTTTTTAAGAAGTCAAACTAGGGGAACAAATGGTTATAATTGAGCTTTAATTTTTAATTTGGCAAGGAAGGCGGCGGCCATATTGGGAGGCCTTTTGATTGTATTTACTAAGTGGGTAAAAGCATTACTAATTTTGAGAGACCGGAAATGGAGTTTATTGACATGAATCTATTAGGCTTTAGTAGACCGGAAATTTTAGGGGGTAGGAAGAAAGAGGGGTTATCTTCGACCAATATTAAGATGGCTGGTCAAAGAATGAAATGGTGGAAGCCATATTGGGAGTATTTGGATCTTTCAGTATTGAAATCTTTCAGAATTTCTTTCTGAAAATGGACCCAAAGAAAATTGAAACAGGCCTGTCACAATTTCCAAACATTCAGGGGCCATATTGAGAGTTATCATCTTGCAATTCACTCATATTTATATAACTTAACTTCTGCAATTTGCATGGTGGCACCATCATCAGTAGCGGCGGCCATCTTGAAACTCGTATACCGAGGTTGTATGGTAGCACTGAGGCAGTAGTTATGAAGGAATATAATAGGAAAAAAGTCAAATAAATTCAACTTATAGAGAAAAAAATTTCCTTAAAATACAGGAACTAAAATTTATTTTAAAAAATCGGCAAAACAGATCTTTTTACACCAAAATATGAGGAAAAAATATTTGTTTTAAACTGAGGAAAAAATATTTGTTTTAAACTAAGGAAAAATTTTTTTTCTAAAATATATTAACAAACAATGAGATTTTTTCATTCCATGAAAATATTTAATATGGTTTTTGTACAATCGGGGAATGAAATACGATTTTTTTCAAAATTAAAGGAAAATTGCATTATTTTTAAAACTGGGACAAAGTAGGGTGTTTTTATAAAATGCAAGAATAACTTCGATCTCCGATAAAATATAGGAAAAATGAGATTTTCTAAACTGAAAAAATATAATGTGTGTTCCTATAGTCAATGTAGGAAAAATGAATTCTGTTTTAAAATTAAGAAAAAACTTTTTTTTGTAACATATACTAAAAAACAATGAGATTTTTTTCGTTCCATGAGAATATTTAATATGATGATTTTTCTACAATCTGGGAATGAAATACGATTTTTCCCCTTAGAGGAAAAAGGCATTATTTTTAAAATTAGTACAAAGTAGGATTTTTTTTCTAAAATGCAAGAAAAATTTGGATCTTCCGTTAATATGTAGGAAAAATTAGATTTTCTAAACTGAAAAAACTCGGATGTGTTCCTATAGTGTAGGAAAAAGGATTTTTTTTATAAGATATGGGAAAATACATGTGTATATTTTTCTACAATACAGAAAAAATGATTTTGTCTACAAAACATTTTCACTTCTGTATGTTTTGGATTTTAAACCCTAATTTATTATTATTCGCCATGTTGGGAGTCGTGTTCCCATGTGGAAACAGGCATCATTTTTGCAATTATCATCCATATTTTTAAATTGGAAAATTGCACTTGTTAAAGCAGCAAGTGTGACGTCATTTCGTGTGAAAATGGGCGGCCCATGACAGGAACATAATGACGTTTCATTTTATAACGAAATTGAGCAACATGGTCGGCCATGTTGGTACTCTCCCACGCTCACAGCTGCAGCCTCTGCAATAACGACCTGTTACATACAGTATGGGGGCGGGAATTTATGGTGCAACGTTATTTTGCATCATAAATCACTTCCTAAATCCCCAGCTAAGTCATCGCACGTGCATTTTAATCTAGAAGCCCACAAAATGCGTAACTGCGGCAGGTTTGAGTTTACAGCTGAGACGGCCATATTGAGAGTCGCGAACAGTTTTTAGGCCAAAATTTTACCAGATAAATCCAATTATCTACAATGCATATAAAAACGCTCGATATATTCAGTAAATGGACAGTAACCCAGCGTCACTAACAAGTTCAACAAAAAAAAAACTTCAAAAAAATGTGAAAATGGTATTTCAAGGACGTTTTTTTGCATTTTGAAATTTCTCGGTTATGCTAGAAAAGCCTTGCCTTGATCTAATTTGTGGGATTAATGACGATTAGCAGAATGCATGTCTCGAATTGGGGTGGATTCAGTGGACCGGTAACCAGCGTGACCATCACGTGTGAAGAAATCACTTTTTGGGGCGAGTTTACCCACTTTTGAGGACAAATTTCGGTTGTTGAAACACTTTTTTACTCTAATATATGCTAACTGTCCACTTGTAATTTTTGTTTAATTTTCGAGTTCATTTTATCTTAATTTTATCTTAAGGCAAAAACCTATAGAAAATTACGAGTTCAAAAGGGGCAACACATAATGCACCTTCCTGAACATGCAGACAGAGATGGATGATTCTGTCTGCCGACGTCCTAAATTTAGAAGAAGAATTTAGAAGCCCCCCGACCTCTTCTAAACCCCTAACGTTTCCCATTTCTAACAAAAATTACGAGTAAAGCTTTGTTCTACTTTAGACTAATCATCACAGCATTAAAAAAAATTAAGAAAATTAGGGCGGAGCTACCGCCAGTGTTGCCAGATACTGCATGGGATTTTCTTGCGGCGCTTTTGCCAATAGACATTTTTTCCTGCACTTTCTTCCTCCTTGGTGGCGCTGATCAAACTTAAGAAAATTAAGTGATTTGCATGTGGGTAGGGTCGGCTTAAGACCAAAATTAAGCCATACACTTACAAATGGAGGGGAAGCTTAAGCAGATGAAATACCTTTGTCAAGCCGTTAACTAGCTACCAAAAGTGTCCTCCATGATGAAAAGTGAAATACATTTTGTATGCAATGTTTTAGTACAACTTTTTTTAAACTTTGAATCAGTTTTAACAAGCAGCATTTAAGTAAACACAAAAAACTTGACTTTCAAAGGTCCGCCATTTTTTTGTATCTCACTAGAAAACTACTGTCAAAATTTTCCCATTTCTTGAACAAATTTTCCCAATTCTTGAATTTTCCAAGCATTTCCAAATTTTACACTGGGATCGTTTTAGGGGACCACAATAAAGGCAAATAACTTGTTATTTTCAACCATAATCACTTATAACTTAAAACAATGGGCTAGTACCGTACACGTGACCGAGACCTACTTTTGCCATGATGCCCAGAATCTGGTCACACAAGTCATGTATTGATGACTGATGATTTGCGATTTATTGTGTCGAAAACCACTTGATTTGAGCCGCAGGATTTGACAAGACTGACAAAATGATTTGAATTATGAAGATTTATTTGGTGTGATGGGGGCATAATGCTTCCTGTCCACTAGTAATTTTTTGACTTAATTTTGTTCTTAAGTTGGCCTCCCTAATTTTTTGAACCTACCCTCATGCCAATCCCCTCATGAAGTCTATTGGCAATCGTTCTATTGGTCTATTCCAACATTGGCTGTAGCTCCGCCATAATTTTCTTAATTTTTTAATGCTGCGATAAGATTGGTCTAAAGTAGAGCAGTGCTCTACTCGTAATTTTCTTCTGACTTCCTATAACTGTTTGCCTTTAGAGAAAATTAAGAAAAAAAATTAACTCCAAAATTAGCCAAAATTACAAGTGGACAGTTATCATCAGATGCACAAACATTCTAATTTCCAAGTCAAATTCTCAAGAAGCAATTGGCTTAAAATAAACCGGAAGTAGCCAACAGGAACTAAGACCACCCGAATAAAAGTCGATGAATGAACCGGAAGGAGCCACCTGAATTTGGGCCATGAATCAGAAACGTGTTTCCGATTGCACTCCTGAGTACCTTAATTTGAACCATCAACATAATTATGGGAAGTGAGAAGAATGGTAATTTCGCACTGGAAATAAGGTCACGGACACCACACCCAACAGATGAAATTCACATGTTCATGTGATCGTAAAGTCCTCAAAGTCACAACAATCAATTTTAAAAATTGGTTACAAGGAACATATTTTGGGAAAGAAGATATTGATTTGGTTCCCAGTGAGTACCGGCAGGCGGCGCTGCCATCACCAGGATATAAATTGGCGCCTACAAATGATCATCACGTGACACGAATGTTTCCGTTTTACTGGCACTGTTAAATGGGTGATTTTCTAGCGTGGAAATTATTTTGAATTCAATTTGCTTGAAACTGCACCAGGATTCCCCCAGAAATTCTATTTTCAACTTCCCTGACTTTTCCTGATTTCAAAAAAAATTCCATGACCATTAAAATTTCGAAGATATCACATACAGTGTATGCCAGTGTGAAAAACATGATATATTTCTTGTTCATTGTTTATACACATGAGGTGAACACAAATTTTAATAAGAAACCAGCAGTACAGCATACATTTTAGACGAAAAACTTCAAAAATTTCACACAAATTTACAATTCCATTATTGATCACTTCCTCAGAATTGTTGCTTGAATTGATAGCCTGAGTTAATATGAATAAATAAAAATTACTGAGACAAAAACCATCTAATTTTTGTTGCTTTCCCAGGTTATTCCTTCTTACAATCAGTAGGGAAAAAGCAAAGGTTTCCACATTCTTGTCAGAGAAGGTATTTTTTGAGATCTAGCTGTTGGCTTGTTGACAGATTATGTCAGTGGTGAACATGGGAAATTCCCTGAATGAAGCCACTAGGACTTGGTGGCATCCAATTCCTACTGGGCTAATGAAGTGTCACTTGACTTCTGTGTCAAGAGATTTGTTTAATTTCCCTGACTTTTTTAAAATAAATCAATCTTCCCAGATCTTTCCCTGACTATTCCAGGCCTTTCCAACTTCCTTTACTTTTCCAGTTCTTCCAGGTTTTCCTGGACTGGGGGAACCCCGTGCACCAGAAAACAAATTCAGCTTTTTTCCACATGGACGCCATTTTGGATTCTAGTGGCGCCAACTGTTGGTACTCCCTATGCACCAAAAACACGACATTAACTGAGTTGTAAATCTTCTCCCAAAATGGGACACCAACACATGCAACACTTTTTAAAAATTAATTGTAATACTAACTGTCCTCTTGTAATTTTGGCAAAAATTATAGAAAATTAGAAGAACATGTTCGCGTGTGGGTTGGGTCGGAAAATTAGGAAAGCTAACTAAATTAAGCTAAAATTAAGCCACAAAATTATAAGTGGACAGCAAGCATCAATTTACCCACTAGTATCACCTGACCCAAATGTTTCAGTTTTACAGGCATTGACTGAGTGATTGAATGGGCGATTTTCTAATGTGAAAATTGTTTTGAATTTAATTTGCTTGCAGCTGCACCAGATAACAGTCAGCTTTTCCCTACATGCGCCATTTTGGATTCCAGTGGTTCTAGCGCCACCTGTTGGTACTCCTGGCTAACCAAAACCATGACAAACTGAGCTGTAAACCTTCTCCCAAAATGTGATAAAACACATGTGACAGTTTTTAAAAATTAACTGTTATGATGTTAGGACTTCTTGATCATCCTGCACCAGTATGCTACAGTAGTGCTTCATACACTTTCCCGCCAAAGCTATTGAGGTCATAGGTCAAGGGTGCTTGCGGTGTGTACGATTAACACGTTCCTGTCCCGCTGAACAACATTTTTTCGATTCTCGCCCACGCGTTACTTTTTTTAAAGTTCGACTTGACGCTCATTAAAACGCGCCTCATTTTTCATTTTACAGAAATGTGAGTCATGGCGTAGGTCGTGTTACGCAACGCGGTAAGGTCGAGGCAAATGAAAGCAGTTTTCATTACCTTTTTGAGCTCCCGGCGACGGGAGAGACACGCATCCAGAAAGCAGGTAAATCGCTCGAAAATCGAACCGGAAACTTGGCTTTAAAGTTACGAAAAATGCATTCGGAATGCATTGCTTGTAGGATGCTTGGAGGCTGAGGTGGAGCAGTGGTAAGGGTTCATAAAAGTCGGAAGGTCATCGGCTAGGAGTCAGATAACTCGTTCGACTTGAAGGGCGACCGAGCACAGTGAAACCTCTCTATAACGACCACTCACGAGAACGTCTTTCACAGGGTGTCGACACTTGCAGAGTTGAGCAACTTGATCACACATAGTGGGATTTCATCAGAATAGTTGCTTTAGGGTGTGAGAAATAAAATTTTTAACAGACTGATAAATATTAACATGTACTTATCGGTGTTAATGGCAACTTGATAATGGCATAATTTGAATGTTATGAATGTTACTTTATATACAATGTAGATTTTGAATATAATTGCACCATGTGTACTGGAATTGGTCAACGTTGATAACCTTTGACCTCAAGTTTTGGATACTCAACTGGCACTACGTTTTCACATTGTGTCTCATTGTGTTGACAATGACACTTTTAGGAATATCTGCTTTCAGAGCAATGGTAACAAATTTCCAAAGCTGCGAGATTTTTGGAAGGTTAAGTTTCTCTTAAGTTGAAAACCTTGAGAGCATAAACAACCCTTCATTCCAAGGCTGTTATATGCAAAATTTGAAACAAGAAAATTGAAATCCGGTGTCCACGTCCACGTGGGCCTATGTATTTGGTAACATCAATAAATAAAAAAAGTATAATCCAAAATAAATTTGTATTTCAAAAATGCACATGCCCTTATGGCCATAACAGGGTTGCCCCAGAAATTCAATTTAAAACTTCCCTGACTTTTCCCTGACTTTACCAGGTTTAAAAAAATTCCGTGAAAAATGCGAAAATATGACTTACATATGATAATGTAAAAAACGCTATATTTATTGTTCATTGTTCACTATAAACATGAGGTGACCAAAAAAAGTTTATAAGGAATCAGCAATATAGCACATATTTTATTAAAAAAAACTTAAAATTTAGATAAGTTTTTTTCAAATTAACAGTTTCATTATTGATCGCTTCGATTGATAGTTTCAGTTAATAGAAATAAAAAAATTACCAGAGACATAAAATCATCTTAATTTTTCTATGTCAGGTTATTCTTCTTACAATCAGCATGAGATTTGTTACATTTTCCTGATTTTTTTTAATAATAAATCAATCTTCCTTGTCTCTTTCTGATTTCAGAAAGTAACTTTGACCACTCAATTTCCTACAGCTATCAATTTTCACTTGCAAAATCTGTGGTATGGTGGCATGCTAGTACCATTCCCTAGCTAAGTTATCTTGTACAGTTGCAGACAACAACTCCAGCACAGTGCTTTGCACAAATTCCAGGCTCAAGGTTCTTGGAAGCGCAGCTTTGTTGGCAAAATCAAAATATTTGCGTGGGGGGCGTTTCCGAGTCATGTTCTGGGTGGGGCCCGTTGTGGAGCCCACGAAGGCCAAGGATGACCCCCGACGGGGACGCCCACCTCCTCCCACTTAGCACACCACTCAAGTGTCTAGCAAACACTCGATGGGTGATCGCCTTTGCTAAATCACAGTGCTGATGAGTAGGTTTTTCCAAAGCTTTGAAAAGATTTCAAGTTCAAAAACCGTTTTGTGATCATGGCAGCTCTTATGTTAACGTACTGTTCCACTTGTAATTTTTGTCTAATTTTTAAGTGAATTTTTTTCTTAATTTTCTCTTATGCTAACTGTCCACTTGTAATTTTTGTTTAATTTAGGAGTTAATTTTTTCTTCATTTTCTCTTATGCTAACTGTCCACTTGTAATTTTTGTCTAATTTTTAAGTGAATTTTTTTCTTAATTTTCTCTTATGCTAACTATTCACTTGTAATTTTTGTTTAATTTTGGAGTGAATTTTTTCTTAATTTTCTCTTATGCTAACTGTCCACTTGTATTTTTTGTTTAATTTAGGAGTGAATGTTTTCTTAATTTTTTCTTATGCTAACTGTCCACTTTTTGGCTTAATTTAATTGGTCTTAAGTTGACTTTTCTAATTTTCTGACCCTGCCCACATGACAATCTGTTAATTTTCTTAAGTATGATCCGCGCCACCAAGGTGGAACAAAGTGCAGCAAATGATGTCTATTGGCAAAAGCGCCGCCGGAAAATCCCCAGTAAATGCATGCAGCATCTGACAACACTGGCTGTAGCTCAGCCCTAATTTCATAACTTTTTTAATGCTGCGATCTGATTGGGCAAAAGTAGAACAGAGCTCTTATCGTAATTTTCTTCTAATTTTCTATAATTTTTTGCTCCCAAAGAATACCCCAGAATCTGAAAACGTCCCATATTTTCTCCGAATCTTGTCAATCCTGAAGTCTGGACTTCTAATTTCATCATTTCTCCCATTGGATTCAGTCATCTCGGTCCCGCCATGTTTTCAGTCGCACAATTTCTCCAAATCCCACCAAGTTTCCCAACGCACCATATTTTCTCCCACTCCTGTTAATCTGGAAGTCTGGGCTTCTCCTTCCATCTTCTCCCATTGCATACAGTCCCTCACATCCTGCCATGTTCTCAGTTCCAGCATTTCTCCAACTCCCTTTCTATAATTGAAATAGCTTCTCCCAATACCTGAATAGTTTCCCCACTCTTAACAATGTTTCCAAAGTCTGGGCTTCCCCTGTCATCATTTACCCCTTGCTGACATGTCACTCCCACCAATCAACCAATCCCAACTTTGTAAGTAACTAGGCTTCTCCCAATCCCAATATTTTCTCCCACTCCTGTCATGGAGTTCCAGCGTTCTTCCACAAAGGGAGCTGTTCCGGTGCCCAATATTCTCTCCCACTCCCAAGTTTACCAAGCCTGGGCATCTCCCATTCCTTCTTCCATAGCACAAAGCTGCTATATTACACCATGTTCCGATCCCGTATTTCCTCCACTAACCTTATCACCAAACCAACTCCCCGCAGTTGGGTTCTTAGGGAAAGAACCCATCATTTGTCCCAATCACTGGGTTTCTCCAATTCTTGTGTTTGTCCCAACGCTATCCATACAATCACCAAACTGTCAGGATGTTATCTTTGCAAAAAATCCACCATGTACTTGATGAGATTTCGCCAGTCGTGGTTGCAAACGTGAACAATCCTTTATTTCCATCCGCCCTTTAGAATTAGAATTTGGAATTTGGTGGTTTGCGGCCCAACCACTTTCCACCCCAAAAACCCTTCCAGAATGCTATCAGTACTAGCATACACATTAACATTATAACTGATCATTTCAGAACCACCCTAGATGATCCATCCACTGCTGACCTCTCAGAGTGATGCTGCCCAAGACCGAGCGAAGATGACGCTAAGGACCGGCATCAGGCCACCGCGGAGGACAACTGGTCATCCGGGCCTGTGCCTCTGGATCACGGTGTGCTGGCTGGCGACGACTGCACCACTAGTCCAAGGTTTGAATTCTGTTGAGGCCTTCGAGGTTCTTGAAGTGCCATCAGAGCCCTTACCAATTCCCTCCTCCTTGCAGGGCACCTGTACTTCCTGCCATTCCTGCATGCACCGCGGGTCCACGAGAATGCTACAGCGGGCACGTACATAGTCACAATTGCAGCCAAGGACGATGATGGCAACCAGCACATCAGCTACAGCCTGCTGAAAGGTGGTGACATGTTCCAGGTGGAGAACACCACCGGCCAGCTCAGCACCCGGCACGAGGTGCGCCGGAAAGCCGGCGAGACATATCAGCTGCTCCTGGTAGCGGTCAGCGCTGATGAGACCCAGTCGGTGCCCATGACAGTCACAGTGACAAGAGTCAACCGCTACGCACCGCAGTTCAGCCAGCCGGTCTACACGGTGGAGCTGTCGAGCCACTCCCCGGTGAACACCACCGTGTTGGTGGTCACCGCCACCGACCCAGACCCGGAACGGGACAACTCAGAAGTGTTCTACTTTCTGGCCAAGCAGTCTGTGGACGTGGATGGCAGCTTGACCACGGTCGCGGCTCCCGGTGTGCCCTTTGAGGGCGTGCCGGAGGCCTCCACCGATGGCTACTTCTCCATCGACCCCCGGACCGGGGTTCTGGCTCTCCGGAAGCCGCTGCCCGATCGGCCCGGTCGCCTGCACGCCATGGTGGTGGTCAGCGATGGTGGTTCCCCAAAGCGAACCAACACCACCTGGGTCGACGTGCACGTGAAGACCATCCCGGCTCCGCGCAACGTCACCGCAGACAACGCTACCGCCACCAATGTCCGGGTGTGCTGGCTGCGTCCAAGAGACGATGCGCTGGTCAATGGCTACCTAGTCTGGTACGGCCCGGCCAATGGCTCCGGCCCGGGAAGTGAACATACCCTCAACATGACGATCGAGGAACCGGCACCTCAGCACTGCATCTATGTGAACTCGCTGCGGGCGGCCACCAACTACAAGGTCCGGGTGGCCGGTTGGAATGCGGAGGAGACAGGCATCAAGAGCGAAGCAGTGCGGTTCAACACCTCCGTGCCTCGTAAGTATCTTGCTGCAGTTATCACTCGGCAACTTTGTCCCTTAGCGGTACCTACGTTGTTTAAAATGACAGACATGACCTAACCTAACCTAACCAAACCTGACCTAATCTAACCTTTACACTAATCTGACCTAACCTAGTCATAAGATGCATGCACACTTACCAATAATACATTCGACACCGCTCTGTATGCCTGGCTACAGTACTCCCAATATGGCTATGGGGGAATGTCCAATAGAAAAAAAATGACAACAGTATACATGTACATGCATGCCCTGGCCAAACAGTCCCATGGCCATATTGGTTGTACTACGGGCAAGCATGCATAGTGGTGACTAATGCATTATTGAAAAGTGTCATATTTGTTTAAGGGGTTTGCTGGTCTATCATTACCATTGGAGAAATGCGATACAATGCCCAAAACTTAAGGCACGAATATCATAGTTGGCATGTGCCTGGTTCACAGTCGGTCCATTATTTTCGAACCACATCAGGTTTTCATTTCAAATTTCACGCGTCACTTTCGCGACGCTCTTTCCCGAAATGGGCCATGCAGCCGCCATGACACCTTCAATGACCGATGTCCACGCCACCTGGTGGCTGCATTGTCCATTTCGGGAAGGCGCATCGCGAAAATAACGCGTGAAATTTCAAATGGAAACCAGGTATGGTTCGAAGGAGATAGCAAGACCAAATGTGAACCAGGCCAGCACCAATTAAGCAATTTATAGCTCATTTTTGAACATAGCTGTAGCAGTAGTTGG
>JAQFYZ010000599.1:0-37772 GCA_034695085.1 Cylindroiulus punctatus | reverse complement strand
AATCGCAAACAGGAAATGGCATCCTATTGGTTGAACGGCGGCCATTTTTGTCTTCTCTCGTTGATTTGACTATAGCAGTGATTGCCTCTGAGAAGGGGCAGCTCAATCGACAAATCACGTTTAGGTTAGTTCTTGTTATGTTAGGTTATGCACAAAAAAACACAAAAACGGTAAAATGACTAGGTCAGGTGTCAATCTTATAGAGAATGGAAAAGTGAAAATGCACATGTGAAAAATGGGCATAAAGAAAATTCTTGTACTAATTAAGAATTCCAGACATATAATATATACATGTATCAGTTAGTATGCATGTTCTTTCCGCACGATTGCATGCCTTTCGAACATTCACTCATTGCTTATCAACCGCTTAAGTTATCGTAAAATCTTTTGGCAAACCAGCCAACTACGGTGTATGTAATTCGTACATCAGTTCCAGAGCCCGAATACGCACATGGTCTTGGCAGCCTCGATCGTCTTCAGACCTTGTAAACGCCCACAAACTACCGATGTTTAAGTTTATGGTGTATACGAGTCATAAACAGTCGCAATATGACAGGAACGCGTTAGGCGCATTATTCCACAAGATTCTGAATGTCACGAGGACAAGCCTTCGTGCAGCTTATCAGTCCCTTCTGACCACACAACATCCACATCTTTGAAGGATCGCATCGAGGGTGCTATAAAAATGATGCGTAATCCAAGTTCTCGAAAAGGCGAAAGTTTGGTAGGTTATCATTTTTTCGGATTACATCAGTGGCCAAAGTCGAGTCCTAAGAGCTTACCTTGATGCAGTCTTGGTGCTGGTGATGATGGTCGTCTTTGGGCCCCTGGTGGAAGTCCAGCCCGGCCCCACGGGATATCCGTCGGGCGAGGGCCGGAAGTGACTTCTTGGTGCTCGCACTCTTGGGGCGCGGCGACAGTTTGTGATCTTCCTTGGCATTGAAACTCATTCACACAATTGCCTCTTGGACGGTTTTGAAATTCACATTTGGAGAGGTGGCGCCTCGATTTCCAATGCGTTCCAAAAGAGAACTGGGGTGGCCAACATCCTGGTGGGCCCCATGGAGCGACCGGATCTGCCCTTATCTGTGCCAGGGACCGAACTTGATCGGACGGTACCACCTGTATGCCGGGAGCGTTAGTCTGGGCCTGTCATCGCATTGGGAGAGCATGGTGGACGTTGGAGGAAGCATGACATGTGCTCCAACAAGCGCATTGCCAAACCAAGTGCGGCGCCCCTGCCAGTGCAACCTCAACGTTCACACTGTTACGTCAATGGAATGAGATATAGGTACCCACACGGATTGAAGCTCATCCCGGGCACGGGGGAACCCTTGGAGGTGCGGGGGTGGCGCCATCTAACGCGGACACGGTGCATCTCATGCCATCCCTTATGGCTAATGGCATTTTGAAGCCAGATAAACATTCGCAGCACTCTGATCTGTAGAATTGGTAAACATTGGCCGTGGATTTCTGGCGAGAAAATAACTAGGACATGTTTTACCTCACGGATTAGTCATTCTGGCTTTGCCATGTGTTTTGTCTTTATTTATGTTTTTTATCAATGCCCAGCCCCTTGAAATAGGCAATCAGTGCAAGCATGCATGCAGTTGGATAGTTATAGTAACTGGGCAGTTTTTCATAAGTCCAATTTTTTTTTGTTGCAAAATTGAATGAGTTACACCTATATTCTGAATAGCTTCGGCCATTTTAGCTCCTCCACAAAACTTGAACCAAACGTACCTGTAATTGCAATTGCAGTATGTATAGTTTAACCACTGCAAGTATTTATTCACGTACATAGTTATTTTTGCAATGGTACTGTATACATTACTTGTATAACTCTGTTTGGAGCACCAATATAGTACGCCATTTTAGACCAAATTGAAAATAATGTAAATTCGCATGCATGAATCGACAAAAATTTAAACTTTTTTCAAAAACATTTAACTGTCAAAGTTATACATAAGCGTATATTATACCCAACTGAGGAGACCTAAAATGGCAGCAATGAATGTAGTACAGTCTGGGTTTTACGTGAAAACGAAACTAAATTTTAATTCTGTACGTTATCCTGGACAATTTGAAGATTTGGACGACTAATTTGGCGACACACTTCCTCCTTATGTCAAAAATCCCTCTCGCTTAAAATTTCATGTTGCGCTGCCATTTGACATTCATCGATTTTGATAATACGTGTATACTTGTAATACATGTATAATCTTTAAATTTTATTTTGGGGAAAATTTGTACATGGATCGTTTCTATGTACGGGCTGCCAAGGTTGTCAACTGTGAATTTGATTGTGATCACCAGAAACATATCGCCCGGTTAGCTCAGTCGGTAGAGCATTGGACTTTTAATCCAAGGGTCATGGGTTCAAGTCCCATATCGGGCGCTCATTTTTTTTTATATCTTTCTCCGAGTCCAGTTTCCTCATACGTGTACGACAACTTCGCCTCGCGTTTCATAACAAAGTTATGCTTATTTTTTGAAATACTATATAAGTCGATTGAGTTTATCCAGGCGGCGCTGGTTTATCGAACAAGTCAAAATGTGTTGTGAAAATTACCTCTATGACTGTACTGCCTTAACAGTGCATTGGCAGGTGTTTGAAATCTGAATTGTTTTATACCCTATACATATTTATTATAACGAATAGTGATCGATGAGAAACGCACAAAATATTCTTTTGGGCTACCCTGTATTCACCTCTGAATAAGCTACTGCATGGCGCCCCATATTCTTCAACAGAACTTTAAATTTGGACTGGTGTTCCATACTTTCCTTTTACGAATACACGTGCTGTGTGTAATGTCTGCTTCTTCGGTAAAACTTCTTGTTTGCAAAAGCAAATTATTATCTAGATTTTTAAGGCATTATAGCAATGACAAACAAAGATTTGGATATAAATATACCAAGCTCGATCCAAACCATCCTTATGTAAATTTGTACCCATGGAAATCGAGAGATGAGTTCGTCGATGCTATTGAGAAATCGATCATACACAACCAAGGTATGTTCTTTCATTCGAGCAACAATAAAATGGGTGCTATACAACTACATACCCGTGTCTTTTTTTGCCCAAGGGTTAATTAATGCTCACCTAATTTTTCGTCTGTCTTCAGATGGCCTTATTGCCATCAATAAACCATTTGGAGTTCCAGTCAACGTCCATAAAACTGCCGATAAAGATGGTATAGCTGTCTTCTTTGCTAATTGACTATTCATTCATATTTACCATTCACTATAGATAATGTACTGATATGTGCAACTATCTTCACAGATAGGAAGCCCAGAACTTTCGTTCAAAGTTTGTCATCAAGTGGAATCCCAGAGTGCGGGTATTCCATTGAAGAGATTTTGCCATTTTTACAAAAGCGGTTGGATTTAAGTTCACTTTTAATAGTTAAATCTCCTGAAAGGTCAATAATGCACCAGTATATCAAAAAGCATTGACAAATTCACATGATTTTAGCATGCTTCAAATGTTCTTTGGCTGTCTTTGTTAGGTTCACGAGTGGAATAATGCTGCTGGCTACTAGTGATAAAATTGCTGACATTTCATCAGCTTTCAGAAGGAGTGCAGCGAAACGATTGATACCCTTCAGTTACTGGTAAGCTTGTAGCACCATACATACGCGGCATGCATTAATAACAGTTTAGTTGAGTTTGTGCTGCCAGTTGGGTTTTCATGACAAATTTCTTTTTACATGACTGTTAACTTAACATATTCATTACGTAAAAACAATTCTATTTTATCCATAACTTACGTCGTACATGCATCTCCAAATTGCATAAGGTATATTGGCCATTTCTAAACGAGCATGTAAATTACCATTACCACCTGGTCGCCTAGTTCGGTCATTGCATTGTCGCGTTTGTTCGAATAAATGTCAAAATTTACTCTTGACTATTGACCGTTGATGAAATTCACGAAACCCAATTCAAAAAATGTCATTAATATTTATTTTTGACATTTCTGCAGGGCTGTGACAACAGTCATCCCCCAAGCACATCAACAATTTCAAAAAGTTGGAATTTGCTTGGAAGAAGTTAAGGAATTTGATCAAAAAGTTGTGAGTTTCCAAACTTTAAATTAAATGTCCATGATTTTACATGTTCCCTCTAAAGTGTATGACTTTTATTTTAATAGCCTGTTATCAAGACGAGAGCCAGTGCCACTGCAATCAAAAATCAAGTTTTGAAGCCCGTTCTCGTGCAAATGAAGATACTATGTATTAACAATGTGTTTAATACAGCATTAGTCGAAGTGGAAGCATCCAAATGTAATTGTTTAAAACATATTTGTAGTCGTTGCTGGATTACTACCAAATTCACTGTAAATTTAATTGTTCTCTTTGAAATTTAATTATAGCTAAGATGCATTTCTTGAGAGTTTACATGGCTCACAAGCTTGCTCCTATACTTGGTGATGGGATGTATTCAGGAAGAGTTAGAACAGTCCTTGGAAAACCAGTCGCTGTTAGTCCTTTCAACAGGGCTGCATATAATACCAGGGTAGGTGGAAAAAATGAAATTATTTGTAGACCAGTTCTGCTTGAGATTTATATAATTTTTTTTCCAGCCTCTTTCAGAAAATTTGAGTCTTAAACTTCAAATGCCACAACATAAGACTGAATCTGTTCCTACTCATTTGCATTTACACCAGATTACTCTTGAAAGTTTTGAGGGTAATCAGGATTTAATTCTAAATAGTTCACCACCTGAACACTTTACATGGACATTAAGTCAACTAGGCTTAGAATTCGAATCACAAATCAAGCTTAAGATTGCAATGTCAAACAAAAATTAAGAATTTTTAATTTCACATTTTTTCCAACTGTACACAGAACATTAAATTGAATTTATCCACTTCATTCAACTGCCATTTCTTCATCAGACTCTTCGACAACTTCGAATAACTTTTGTTCCATTTTGACAAGACCAGCTAAAATGAGAAGTTTTGCATGTTCGTTAATGATGAGCTGATTTATGACTGACATAGTATTTAGTTAAGTGCATACCGGCAGGTGATCTGAGAAGGGCCTTATCCCTTTGAACTTCTTTGATATCTTTTTCTTTCTCCAATTCTTTGCCCTTATTTTTCCTAAAAATAGTTGTGCATTCAAGTTTTAATTAGATTAAGATATGCCACGTGACACACCCCTAATGTCAAGCTGAAAAGCAAAGAGGGACTTGACATGTGAACGAAATTGAGATAAGTTTACGTGACGTGTTCAAGTTACTTGCGTTACCTGTTCATGATAAATAATGCTTGTCTTTTCTGTTTAATCGCCTCAACGACTTTCATCGCTTGCACTGTAAAAATACAATTTATTTTTTGAACTTTCAACGGGAAACAACTTGATAATGTTTCATAATGCCACACAAATCAGAGAGAAGATTAAAAATAAATCACGTATTGGCCAACATGGCAAAACCATGATGCCAATTCATTGGGATCAGTTCATCATTTTTGAAATCCTAATCGCCACCCAAAGTCTCTGAAAACAACTTTTCCTTACCAGTATTATTCCAGAGTTCTCTGTTGTATTTCACTGGAATGTTTCTCCTTTTCTCGAATTCAAATGCGGGATCCACCGTAAGTTCCTTTCCGGCAGATTTGCGAAAAGCTTTGGTCCATCGCGCCTTGCGTGGATTACGTTTGCGCTTAAACAATTTGTTGCATTTTGAGCGACAGAATTTAAATATCTGCAGAGAAACTACACGTTAGGCTTAGTGCAACAACACAGATGATTTGAAGATATCGTGAAAATGTGACTTACCTTGCAATCGTTTCTTACAAATTGAATTCCATGCCCGGGATAAATGGTAGAGGAACAAAAATAGCACTTCTCGAGTCTCATGTTTGCTGTTTGCCGCGATTTAACTAGTTTTCACAAAACCTAGAAAAGTCACAACAACGTGGTCTTCAGACTACTGAGGCCGATACGGAAGCCGAGACCCTCCTGCCTTTCATGGCCTTATGACGCTTGGATGAAAAGGGGTCGTCCATAAATGGACAATGAAGTCTTGATGGACATCCATCGTCTGCTTATAGCGCGTGTTATTGGAATAGGCGTCCTGAATTAGAGTCTTGGTTCCATCGTTCTATGGATCCAGAGCATTCTCTGATGGATCCCGACAATTTTCTTATGGAATTTGAAACTGTGCCTTTGGAGCCAAATCCTAAAAGAAGTCTTTGTGACAATTGCAGGTAATTCAACTGTAGTTTGGCGAATTCCAAGGATCTAAGTGCCAAAATGCAAACCAAGCCTGTGCTAAATGCGAAACGCATCAAATAAACATTTGGCACATAAATCTAATTGAATTTCAAGTCTTTAAATGTTATGTCATCACATTTTCTTGTAGACCGCTCCTCAATTAACATAATGTAATTTCTGCAGACAACCCCCAGACGATGGTTATAATACTTGAACTTTTGAATGGCTACTTAATTTATATGCTTTTATTCTTTTTAATGTAGGCGTCCTGTGAAAGTGTGTTGGTGTCAGTACCTTCAAGATGATCCAATAAATACTGATTCAATAGTTGTTATTTTGCAGCACCCTAGTGAGGTCAGTTTAAAAATTCAAGTACGGCTTGCATGTATGGTCGGTACCATCCTAGTTGTACCCTTGCAAGTAATTTACACGACTAGAATTTTTAATATGAAGTATGGTAAACGTATTTAAAATATAAATTTATAAATCTTTCAGGAGAAGCAATGCCTACGCACAGCTCCTATTCTCATGGCTGGCTTGGCCAAAGGCAAATGTGTTATTATCAAAGGAAGAAAATTCAGTCAGTCAAGGTAAAAATAATTGCAGTACTTTGACAGAAGACTTGATGTTATCTGTGGCTTAGAAAATATGCATATGTTCAAAAATCCATTCATATTGGTAGTTGCAAACAGAGTGTATGCTGCTTTCATACAATAAAATATTATTCAGCCTAATCACTTGTACACAAACATTTTGCCGAAACATCCTATCAAATTCCGATTGAATGCCAAATTTCTCGACCAAATTGCAATTATAATTACACGTCCATCATTATATATTAAAGGATTCTCAATGAAACACGTGGAACTGATGCTATCCTGGTATATCCTGGAAAAACTTCATTGAATATCACCGATTTGTCACCTGTGTCAAGAAATGGGAAGCCTTATTCCATCGTTTTAATCGATGGTACATGGCCACAAGCAAGGTCCATTTACCATAACAGTCCATATTTGCAGCAAATGCAGCAGGTGAGGGTCTACATGATGGAACCATTAGCTTTGCAATTGCTTGAATTTTTTTTTTGATTGAATGTGGGTGTGGATCTAGGTGAAACTTAACCCGACAGGCAGAAGTGAATATGTCATTAAAACTCAGCCTTCTGAAGGATGCCTATCTACGGTGGAATCTGCAGCGCTAACTCTTTCTGTGCTAGAAGGGAAACCTTTCATCAACGAGGTATAATAACTTTATAAGTTGAAACTAGATTTTTGTCATATTTGTTACCAATGTCAAAATTTTGTATTTGCAATGTTTTTTCAGGTATTATTGCGGCCTTTGCACGCATTGTGCAATTTTCAGCTGCAGCATGGTGCCGTCGAACATCGTAGCAAGGAATTCAAGATAATAAATGGTTCATATTACAAGCCACTCTCTCGTAAATTGATGAATAAGATGAACAAACTCACTCGGGAAGAAACGTAGCAGTAAGTTGAACGTAGGATTTATAATTACTAAAACTTTCATTCCCAGCCCTAATTCCACAGGTTATGGACGATTTTCACTTTTAATATTTATTGTTGAATGAATTTACTTTTCATTATCCATACCATACTTTTCATTATTGTACCGGGATGCTCGTGCAAACTACAACTGCATTTGTGGACGTAACATCGTCAATTTTTTTAATTCGTCATTTGATAATTTTAAATTGTTATTGCTGTATCTGGAAAGCAAAGGTGAACCTCATTTCTCTTGCACACTACCTTTTTTGATTATAATAAAAAATGACTTTTTAGTCGCAAATCTAATTGAATTACTGTTTTTAAGCATATCTTATTTTCCTAAACCATTTTATATATTTCCAAGTTCAATGTTCAGTTTATCATCTTACTTCATGATCCAATGGCATAAAAATTACCGCCATTTTTTGGATTTGGTATTGAGCTTTCTTAAACGATTTCTAGATGGCAGCAGCGGTAGTGCAGACAGAGTCGTCTGTCTCTGGCCAGTCAGTCCAGTCTGTCTGCAAGGTAAAAGCAGTTGATTATGGCAGCGTTCAGTGATTTGCACTCCAAATACGATTTTCGAGATGAATACGAATACCAAGAGCAACAACATCTTGCAAAAGCTTCGCCGAGAGCTTTTATGGTATATCCAATAGATGACAAACTGCAGGTTCCCTCACCACGAAAGTTGCAATTGGAAGAAATTGAGAAGATTGGTGAGTTGATGCCTCACTAGTCCTATTTCAAGAGCTACAGTATATTATTTCATCAGTATGCTGGAATTGCCTAGCAACATATTGCACTAACAACCAATAAGCTCCAAAATTGAATGTGCCATTCTCAACTATTGTTTATTTGCCCAAGGTCTTATGTGGTTTTGATTTCATGTTTAGTTCCTACCAAAGGTGGTCTATATCTATTTGACACTCTTATATGCAGCATAAAAACTTTACAAGTTTAACATACACTTTGGGTACATATAACCTTTTGATAAGCTAGGTACACGCAAAGAATTTCTGAGGGAAATACCAGAAGCAAGCAGAAGAAAGCTTCTGTGTGAAAAGTTACACACTGCTGTGAGGTTTGCGAAATACACATCTAAGACATTTCATTTGCCAATAAATTGGAGCGATATTGACTTGTACGATATGAATATGGATGAGAAAGGATTAAATTTTAAATCTAAATGGTAATTTCAATGTCATTTCGTATCTAAATTGCCAATTTACAAAATTCCTAAAAGCTGACATGTACTCCGACCAGCATTTGTGATAAAGTACCATCAGAAATGTGCATTTATTGGATAAAAGAAAATCTCACAAATGCAATTTCTGCTCGAGTTAGGGTTCCCCTGAAATTGTTTCAAACATTGCCACTTGTGTAGTTGAAGACTTTGAGTTGCAATAGGATCATTTGTGTCAAATGCTTGTTGTGTTTGTGAAATAATCAACAAAATGTTTCAACGTATGCCTTTTGTATATTGGTAATCTGGTTCGTAGATAATTTGTTGCAGAATTAACTACTTTTTGCATTTTTTCACACTTAGATTCTTTTTAAATTCTAGTCTTTAATTTTTATTTTAGATGGGTCGCAAAAGTATTTCAACTTAAGCATTCGGCTCGCCAGTGCATTCTGTGAAAATGTTTTGGCTCACCCATTTACTGTTCTCAAACATCAGTGTCAAGTAAGAACACAGATGGACTATATAATTTGTATATAGTCATTGTATGTAGTCATCATGTTTTAGTGGCACAATTTTATTCCAGGTACATCAAAATTCTCGCCGTTATCATTTGCTGCCTTTCACTGTTATACCCATTATCATCAAAATACAGGGCCGTCAGGTATGATTGCTCTTATTTGGGTAGTTTTTAAATTCTTTTAGAAATCTTGCAAGAGTTATTAATTAATTATACATGTTCAAATAATTCATGGCCAAAAATTCAGGCTGTTCTGATATTATTTTATTACACCATATTCATAAATCTTGTTTCGTTTTCTGCAGGGCCTTGGTACATTATGGAAAGGTATAGGCAGTGTGTTTATTGTAAAAGGTCTTATAATCGTTTGTGGCGACATCATAAGTAAACTAACACAATGGCCAAAGTAAGGACTGCGTTTGGCTCACTTACAAGATAGGTCGTTATTTGAAACCGGTAAAACCATATTGATTTATTTACAGATCCATTAGGCGACAAGATTCACTAAAAAAAATGTGTCAGCACCTTTTTCTGAAATTGTAACTATAATTTTTTATTCTGTATGATTTGGCTCGGACGCTTTAATTTAAACCAGTGGTTGTTTTGAACGTTTCTTTCAGCATTAGTGTTGCTGTAGTTACGCCTTTCTATTCAGCTTGTTTGATCGAAACTGTCCAGGTAGGGTCATACTTTTTTCTCAACTTGTATGCAGTGGTGTAAATCAGCCTAGTTAATAGTTCTAATATTTTCAGAGTGATATCGCCAGCGAGAAGCCTGGAATTCACGATTGTATCATTGAAGGAATAAAACGCATTGTTCCTAGAAAACAAACGCCAACATCGCGAATATTGCCAGTGTGGAAATTGGCATTTCCCACTGCCATTCATGGCGTACTTCATTACGTCATTTCCTCAGCTGTGCAACAACTTACATTATCAGTGTGGAGGTATCGCTCGCGGAAAAATAAAAACAAAGTAAGACTTTCAAAATACTGGGGGTTTAAACTGTCACTTGATAGTGCAGCTCTATGACATTAAGCTCAGTACATTTTTTTTTCGAGACAGTTTCCTTTAAAAGTCAATATCAAGAATTTTAAATGTGTTGGAATAGTCGAATGACAGGGTAATATAAGAGAGAGTACGCATTCATAATTGTCACCTTGGCATTTTTTAGCATGAAAAGAAAACTGAAGATTCTGCGGAGAGTGGCTATATTGAATTAACTTCGTCGTTCATTGGCCACATGGTATCAGACATCTTGTTATATCCCATGGAAACTGTACTGAATAGACTGCACATTCAAGGAACTCGTACAATAATTGACAACTTGGACACAGGATATGAAGTTACTCCAATCATAACAAAATACGAAGGCCCTCTGGATTGCATGCACACGATCGTTGATGAGGAGGGTGCATCAGGATTATTCAAAGGATTTGGTGCTTTAATCTTGCAGTTTGCTCTTCACGCCGCTGTGCTTGGACTCACCAGGTTTATATTTGTTGAATTAAGATCGCATAGACGAAAGAAGTTCGCTACCAAAATGAGTGAAGCTTTTCCATAATAATGTATCAGAGATTACACGTAGGTTTAAATGTTTTATTTTCTCCAACGAATTATTAAAACATGACTAATCACCAAATTTAATTTTTTTACCTTCAAATGCAACTGACAGTGCATTACTTTGTTTTCTCTTAGCTTGCCAAGAAGGATGGAGATCTGCAGTGGCCAACTTAGTCGAGTCTAAAAAGAAAAGTTAACTTAGTCTCCTCAAAACTTTTAAGCATGTTTCCCCTCACAAGCTGATCAAATGTGTCTATTGCGAGGCAAGGCATGTTCAACGACTTGGCAGGTATGAAGTTTTTTTTTTTAATCCACTGGAACCTCAGGTTATTTTTGCAAAAATTAAAGCAAATTCGATAATGCACTCACCTGTAGCAGTTTTTTCAGGGGCCCATTTTCCTGTATTTGGCTGTTTGTGCACTTTTGACAATGACCTTTGTGGTTTTGTAAATCTTAATGTGGAAAAGAATGTGTTATAGCCATAATATAGACACGGGGCAGTTAGTATTAAATACAAAAAGTGGACATACCCTTTAGCTGCACTTATTCCCGAGCCTCTCATATTGCCAACATTACTTATTTTTTTCTGAATGAATGCCGCTTGAGTATTTTCTTGTAACTTCTTGGTAAACGATGCACCTTGATACGATTTTGTCTGCACCAAATGTTCTTTCGACTGCACCATCTTATCACCATCTTCGTTTACATCAAAATTATCTTTTGCAACTTCTTCATCCTCATTGTCAGAACTAATGAAATAGTTGCTTCTGACTGTCCGTTTCTTCGAAATATCCAATGCATCAGTTTTTGGCCTGGACTTTGACACTTTGCTGACTGGAATTTCTGTACCAACGTCATCGTTGAGGTTAAATCTTTGTATTTCTATGTCTCCTTTTGCTTTTTTTAGATCCTGAGGTTGTTTTGATTTGATATTCTTGGTTAATTGGGCAAGACTTGGTCTATTAACGTCTTTTGCATCTTCATTGTCAACTTTCTTTTTGATATCATCCAGTAATGCTTCGGACATTGCAGGTTCTATAAGTTTAGTAGTTTTTGCTTTCTTAGACTTATTGGAGCACTTTATTTTCTTGGGTTTTTCTTTCTTTCCCTCTTCGATTTTATTTTCTTGGGTTTTTCTTTCTTTTCTTTTTGGACTGACAATCTCCTCTTTCCGAGTTGGCTTCAGGTCTTTTCCCATCATTTTTTTGTTGAATTCCCATATGTGATAAATTGAAGGAACTTGAACTTGCCATTTTGGGTACGTTGAACGGAATTTGATTACAGTTGCGGCAAGCAGTTTGTGTTCTGCAAGCCTTGCCAGAGCTCTTTCTTTCATTTGTCCCTAGGACAAAATAATAATTTCATCACTATTATTGTAAAATCTCACAGCCGAATCACGAACCATAAATAAGAGTAATTTAGTAAACAGTTATTCAGTGGTCCCAGCCGCTGAAATCTGATTAGTAACAGAATTTGACACTAAATATCCACAAGCATATTACCTTTTTTGCCATTTCTGAAAACGTGCCAGTATGCATAAGAGCAAATTTAGTGATTTCGTCAGCATTTAATTTCTGAAAAGTAAAATTAAACATTTAGATTATAATTTGTAGTTTATAGACAGATCGATTTATCACCTTAATTTCCTGAATTTCCAATAGAAGCCTAGCGCACTTCTGATCTTTCTTCAAAGGTTCATTTCCATCTGGTCTATATTTACGAATATAATACGAGGATGAACAACTGCATTACATATATATATATAATGCATTTCTGACATGTGTATCACCTTAGCATACGTACCCTTTAGACCTTTTGAGCTTCTTGGACTTTTTAATCAAGTCATTAATCGTCAACACCTTGACTTTATTCGTGAGATGCCTCATTGCCACTATCTGCGTAAATAAAGTGACAACTTGATTTTAGCAAGTGATTACCTGAGCAGGTCTTTATCGTTCAACCACAACTGTCACAAACGTACTTGATCATTTAGGATGTTTTTGGTCAAATTCTCCATCACGAATTTACACGAGTTTCAAGTTGTGCTCTGACTATGGCGCTCAGTGCTCACTCTGGAAAGGATTCAAAGGAGAATGAATGTTCGTGTTAGCCATCAGTTTTATTTGTGATAAACTGCAGTAAGTTCTATCCTGGATTCAGTCTTTGATAATCCAGTCACTGGGCTACTCGAGACCGATTAATCACTAAAATTGGTGTGAATTACCATCAACAAACAATCGACATCCTGCACGTGGTGTTCTGCTTAGCAGACGGATTTCAGTCTTCGAATCTAAATTGCTATTGGTGCGCGCTGGTCACGTGATACTTGGCCAGTGACCAATCACATGAGTGAAATAGCAGGCTTGGACAGCGAAGCTGTGTGGACGTATATTTGAAATTTTGACGATTGTTGTATTCTCGTAAATGCATGGCTTTCTAGCGATTTGCCTGAATCGGATTTTTTCAGGAACGTCGACTAATAGGTAGGCTTTGTTATCCTGTATCCATATTTGTAAAATTTCTACAAGAACGGCTGGTTGAAGATGACATAATTTCACAAATTCTATGTTCTGCCATGCCATGGTTTTGTCCGTTTGAAGGTCGAACTTTGGCCAGAGTCCAATAGCGGGGGCGCGAAATTTTATAATCGCATGGGTTGAAATGTGTGAGGAAGTGGATTCATTGATGCCAGGAAATTTCCTGGTAACTGTTTAGCATAGTTAACCGTGGATAATCCGCGTGTGCTGAAAGTCATGGTAGTAATCTGCATGTATGTGTAGTCATGGTGTAGTTTTGAGATAGGCCTATTGAGTAGGTTTATTCATGTACATAGACGATTTCAGGTGATTTGGATAGTTTGCGTAGACTGGACTAGGTCAGCAGGCTGCCCAGTTACCATCTACGCCCTTTGAAATTGAGCTTTTCCCATAACTTTTGGATTGGATGTTGTTACATGCCCATGTTATTGGCTTCAAAGAGGCCACAGTGATGAGGCCCAATTCTACGTACAGTGTATGGCCCCTATTGGGCTCCAGCCCTGACCTGTTTGAAGTTCCAAAAACTCCTGGAAGATGTAATTTCTTGCAACTAATGACGTGGGTATATATATACACCTTCAAATCTCCCAACCCCACCCAAACTGGCCATCTTTGACTTTGACATTGTCACAATCAAAGCCATATACAAATAATCCCTGGTCCAGGAAATGCCACACTTACAGTGTATGTGAGTATTCCATGGTCAATAACACTGTCAATCCCAACATATTGACAATGAATCTTAACATGTGACCAAATATGGTCAATCATAACTTGCCTTTTCAACTTTTTGCATCTCTACGATCATGTACAATTCCAATCCTTCTCAGTTGAAAATTTATCGTTATTCTAGGTTCTATTCAATTACTTATCCTGCCATCTGTGATGGATTTGGCAAGTGCTCGAGCCAAAAAAATGAGCACACTTGTTGATAGATCTTCTTTTGAGAAGGATTCGCAGGGGATGAAATCCGCAAAGGAAAAAGAAGTAATAAGAAAAATTCGAGCCTATCTAAAAAGTGCATCTGCCAAAAATAAGTCTCGTTTGCGCCGGAAGACTTCGTCAGCTACGCGACGCCTCCAGAAGTCAAGTCTCCTTAAATCTTATTCAAGCAGTAGGTTTCAACCATAAAGTCTTGAACGAGTTCTGCTGGTTTATTTGATACTTGTAAGCTTATGCCAATCGAAATTTAGCAAACGATAAGTTTTAGTTTTAAAGATTTCTTCTTTGCTGGAACAATTCATGCATTTTGGATAATGAGAGATGTAATGTTGGAGCAACTCTCGTTTATCCTACCATATCTTATTGTTAATTTACTCTGCAATTTTGTTCCTTATAATCATTCAATTAACTTTTAAAAATTACAGATTCCCTTCAGTTATATCATAAAAACATTTTGCTCTGAATGTCTTTTCAGCAGAGCTGTCATTATGCGATCGTACCCTGCATTATAACAATCGACAGTTGGCTCGTGTGCTTCAGAAATGTCGCCAGGAGGGCAGATTGTTGCAGGACCAGATTGTGGATTTAAATCATCAAAAATTGGACCTGGAAATAAAACAGGCTGATTTAAATTGTCAGTTGTTTCAACGACAGCAGAGGATCGCCCAGCAGGTTAGAAATAAGACATGTAGCAGTTTGATATATGCGCTGAAATTTAGTAAAATTATATTGCTCTTCATCAAATTTATCGACTATACTGATATGTATGTGTCAATAGCCTATATCGGACTATACATTTCCCAATGCAATGTATAAATACAGTGATAGTGACTTCTAAAAATGTCTGTTTTCAGTTTTTAACCTATCTAATCTAATGTTATGCCTTTTCGGTGTCACATTTAGGATAAATTGATTTCAAAATTGGGATGCAAATTTATGGAGGTTGCTGAAATACTACAACATAGTGGTTACGATGGTGCCGATAATGAAAGCTTACTTATTGACAATAATACATCCAACAATAGGTAGATGGATTTATGAATAATTTTAATCATTTATGAAAATTTTGAACAATTTGTTGAAGCATAAATTGCATTTCATTAGGGTGTCTTTGAAAGAAACTTCACCTAGCAAGACGCCAGCTAATCTCTTTCAAGCTACTGCAGTTTCAAACGTGAAGGATGATTTCTTCAGTGTTAGCAATAGACGTCGACCCCCAAGTAAGGAAATAGTGATTTATTTGATGGTTTTGTAGCAAATGACTGGAATTATACTTATTTCTGCTAGAACGAATATGACCAGAGGTGTTTAATAACTAGCTCCACACATTATTATAGCTTCTTAATTTTCATAGGATTGTCAAATCCATTTGACCTTTCGGTCATCGCAGAGGGATCAGATAAATCACCTAATGAAAGTGTCTGCCTAAGTGATCTCGCCCCAATGAAAGGTTTGTGTTGTCGTTGCTTATACCATATAATTTCAAGCATGTACTGAATATTAGCAAGTGTGCAAACGTTTCCAAACATTTAGTTTTTCAGGGCTTTATTGTCTGAGCATCCTATAATTTACATAAGTTTGAAGATTATACTTTTTTAGATTATACTTATTGATTACTTTCTAGAATCTGGAATCCCTGCTTCACTTTCTCAAATCGATTCAGAAAAGTCTAGACGAGAAACATTTGTGATTCACTCGTCTAAACAAATTTTGGATCTTCCATCTCCTGTAAAAAACTTGCGGCCCAAACTCAGAATGCGTAGAAGTGAACGTTTTGAGCCGATGCTTAGACTGTCAGAATCGCCAGAAAAGCCTGCTGAAGTGAATGATGGCAATGAAACAATTCATTCTCCAGTTGAAATGGAATTCACATCAGTTCTACATTCCCTAATTACCAGTTGTCGACCGGATGGTAGCACATTGCTAAATGCAGAAATGCCACTTGCCGATAACATCATCAGTAAAATTAACCAAGTCAAGGAACCAGACTTTACTTTTCAAATTAAGGATATCCCAAAAGCCGTAATTCCAGCTGTAATTTCTGATGGTAATGTAACTTGCATGGAAGATGAAAGCAACCACTGCATAACCAACTTCGAGGAAGGCATGCATTTGAAGGAGGATAACAAAAACTTCAAGTTCGTCACTGAACGGTTGTCAAACAAAGGTGGAAAACGATCTACCGCATCAGCTCGATCCTCGCCGGAATCGACTGGTCATCTACCAGACAGTATCTTATACCAACCAGAAGAATGCCTTAACATGGAGAAATGTGAAATGGTGGCAATCAATGACATGCCAGCTGTTAAACTGGAAGCCAATGATCATCTGAAAATGGTCAACCCTAATGAAAAGAATACATTGCCACTTTCAATTAGGAGAGTTAGCTTTTCTGACATGGAGATGCCGCTGAAGCGCAAATCCGAGAAATTGAAAGCTGATCGAAAAAAACGGAGTGCGGCAACGAAAACATCCACATTCAAGAATGACGATGGCGACCTCCCTGTCATGCAGTCGCCGTCGAGACAAACTCGAGATCTTTTGCCTACAAGGTTTGATAGTCCAAGCGATAATGAGGGAAATTTTCCAGTGCTAGAATCTATATTAATCCACAAGACCTCGAAGTTGTCCTTAAAAAAGCGACCTAGCAAGTCTACTAACAAAGTTGGGAATTCTGATAAAGACACACATCCACATATCCCAGAAAGAAGTGTTTTGGGAGAGATGTCGCCGAACCGATTGGGGCTAAAACCTATGGATAATAATTCCTCATCTATTGGGTAGGTGTATTTTTTAATTCTGTGTTGTTTTGTAGTAATGTTGCAATGTTGAAAGCCTGAAGTAACAAAAATAGAAACTTTTAAGGAAATGTATATCAGCTAGGCGGAATTTCTGCAAGATTTTTTTAACTTGTTCTGTGTAACATTTTATGTAACTTCAGTTTCATAAAATTGGATTTGCTATTACTGCCGTTAACTTGAATGCGTTTTGGAATATACCTATGACCTTGCAAAATTCTGACAGCAAATATTATGTGTGACCTGTGCAATTTAGCTACAATGAAAAATGTATAATGTACAATGAATTAGTAGTCTAAACATAAGTTTGTGGAAAATATTTTAGATTTAATGTTTGCATAGCGGTGCAGTTTTATAGTTGTAGTAATTGACAACGACTTTTTATAAATTCAAGGAAACCTTATTTAAAGAATGTACAAAAGTGTTCTGAAGAGGCGATGCAGGACTTGCAGGAGGACGTTGAAATAACGGGAAGGAGCCGAAGAACACGAGGGCCAGTTTCTTACAAGTTGCCAAGTCTTACTAAGTGAGTCAAAACTCCGCAACATTTAGCATATCATTTCTCTGAATTACGTAGCTCAGGTTTGATCGTGACTGAATGTAATGATTATTTTTTTAATTAAGCTAATTAAGCTAAATTTTACATCTGTATACTATGTCTATACATTTAATTAACTGGTATGTGTTGCAGTGCAGTTATGAAGGAGAATTTTGACTAGTGCAATTTTTGCAAAAAATGTCACTTGGCCTAAGAAAGCTGTTTCGACTCTTGAAATGCAATCTGGGATTCGTTTTACTAGTATTGAAAGTTGTAGCATCTACTTGTGCAAACGACGTTTAATTCCAAGTTGCTGCTTTATTTTCAAAAAATCGCCATCCGTTTATTCCCTTATATGCCAAACATACATGTACATATTTTGACAAAAATTGTAACAGTAGATCTACTATTTATATTGGACAATTGACACATTTCTCTGTAATGTCTGTTGATATTGTGAACTTTTACGAAAACATCACACGTCGTTACTTTCCCGAAGTTTAAAATTTCTAATTTCGTATGTTTTTCATTTTTGTTTTTCAGAAAATTGAGGCGTGACTAGAGGCTGTTATCCCCGGTTATTGTAACAGATCTACTATTTACGTGTGACACATTTCTCTGTAATGTCTGTTGAAAGTAGATTATAATCCTTCATGAAACCAATTCTATCTGTGAATTTGACTAGGGCAATTTTTGCCAAAGTAATTCAATTGGCCTAAGAAAGCCTGTTGCGACTCTTGAAAGGCAATCTGGGATTCGTTTTACTAGCATTGAAAGTTATAGATTATAGTTATAGCCCCCAATATCTTATTACGATATTACTATAGTAGAACCAAGAAGTGATGGAACTGAAGGGCAGCCAATCAGAGAGATGTGGCTTGTCGATTAGCGCTTCCATGCGTCTTCAGTCGGTGAAAGTTGCCACGTGGCACGTGATTGTACACAACTAGGCTAAATCTATCGCCAACGCGTGATTGGACCCTATTGGTGGGCACATCTGACCCAGTTCCATCACTTCTTGGTTTGACTATAGTAATTACATTTTTATATTTGTTTGAAAACATAGTTAGCAGTCCTTTCATAAACGTTTTATATTTCACTTGGGCATTGTATTTTACTATGTATGTTGAATAGTCATTATCGTAATATATCGAAGATGCCCCACACGGCCGAGGCCGACTTGCAGAGGAACCACCCCGGCATCCGCCAGGAAATACTGGAATACCGCGAAAACCACAAGGCAGCCGACCCAGGGTTTGAACCTGTGTCTCCCAAATGCAAGGTTGAGACTAAAGTCACGAAGCTCGGTCCATAATACATGTTCATTTATAGAATATCTTGGCGTATTCTTACTATGGGATACCAAGTGTCTAGTTTAAAATTTAGAGGCAATTCGTCACGTTGAACGTGTATTACGGAACTACAGTGTATATATTTTGTTTCTTGTAAATTCAAATTAGCCCGGGCACAAGTGTCACCCTAGCCTCTCTTCAGGCCTCCTTTATTAGCCTCTCCCCCATTGACGTTCGTGCAGAAGGATTTTGCCAACTCAATCACATTCTCACGAGTACACATGTGTTTGTTAGTTCGCAACTCGTTTCTTATTAAGATTGCAGCGGCTAACTAGTACGATGTTAGCTGGAATCACATCAGATGCTGCGTCCGAAAATAATGACAGCGTTTCTGAAAATGATCCCGACATTTTATACGAATTTCTAACTTACGTGGAATGGCCTCAAGAGCCAGAGTTATTGGTAAGCCCATCGAAAGTTTACCAACATACCAAAACATTTTCAAATGATTCTGTGGTACTGGGACCGTATGTTTGAGATATACATTATATACGAGATAAGCATTCATCTGTGTGACCTATCTACTCTGAAAGTACAGGGCGATTCTCTTACTGCGCTTCCCAAACATATGCCTCAATAACGTACTTGTTTGATTTTTGTTTGCTTTTCAATAAAAATTGACGTATAGGAGCCTATAATTACCGAACAAGATCTGCTCTGAGCATACCACGCATATAGCACCATATTGATTCAGAAGTGACAAGCCTTCAATGATGTTTTTCATCTTTGAAAATTAATAGTTTTTGAGTGTCACTTAGGATTAAATTAGCAGGCCTCTTCTGAAACAATGGGGTGTGAGGCAAAACGATTTACAAATTGCAATTTTTTTTAGTTTTGTCACTCCTGATGCTGGGGTGCATCCTATGATATGCTAGCATATCGTGAATTTTGTAGGAATGCACACTAGATCACTCATACATGTACCTAGTTATGATTTTCATTATTTGGCTCAGGTCAAAAGTTATTCGACAGCTGATGAAATTCTTAATACGCGGAAGGTTTCGTCTGTTAAAAGTAGGTTTTACATCCGCAACACTTTTGCTGTTTTCAAACCGGACCAACTGGTATAAAATATTAATTGATTTTATAATTTCAGCTGCTCTTTGGTCCATATTTAGCTCATTGGCTGGCTATATTCCTGCAGAAATTTCTAGATTAATAAATAATCGCTTAAGCTGGTTATTTGCAGTTGGAGGGTATGTAATGTGGCACAGTTTGTTCCATTGGTCTTAAGTGATTGGCCAATTGGCTGTACTGTACATTTCTCATTTCAGCAACGGGAAAGTAGTGGCTATTCTTCAAGACAGTTGTATTGAAATCAGGTATACTTATTATGTCGCACAGAAATTGATGAGTTACTTTCTTTTTGAAATCATAACTTTAATTAGTTTTCATTAGTTTTATTAGTAACTTCTTGCTATTACATAAATATTTTTGTTTAGATCTATCAAAGATGAATATTCTACTATTGTTGGAAAGTGCTTAGGTGAGCATCATGTACAATACAGACAACATTATCGACGTTTGTTCCGAGTTGAATAGTTAGGGGTTGCATATGAATTCCTTTCTGTTGTTCAAATTGAAACAGTTGGAAAAGATGCTTTTCCGCAGTGGAGAAGGCTAGCTTGGAGCCCTGATTGTAGTTTGCTAGCCTTGTCTTACAGCAATGGATTTGTGGATTGTTTTGACGCCTTGGGAAGCAAGTTATTTTCAATTGAATTGGTTGGTGCTTCGCATTTGATAAAAAAGCCTGGACATGTTTTTACAATTTTAAATTTTTGCGTTATACACTAGTCTTGAAATTCTTTAATTAAATTTCAGTCTTCCACGGTACCTCACGATTTAAGTGACGCCCTGGTAGCGATACATTTTGTTGATGCTAGAATACGAAAAACTCAATGGTAAGAAAAATGCACTGACCTCTGCAGGCTTGGTACACATTTGAGCAAATGCCACGCAGAACCTTACCTTGTTGCTTCTTTATGAGTTTACTGGCTAATTAGTATAAGCAAGCATCCTGAAAATTAACTTTAATTCAAAAAATGTTTTCACTTTGGCAAACAGGATTTTCACAAATTGAGAAATTATATGAACAGTATTTAGAGTGGCTTTGTGGAATTGTCATGTCTTTTTCAAGTGCAGCTGCTCAAATGAATTTTTATAATTTAATGGTTTTATTATGATTTTTAACAGGTTTTATGAAATGATCCTTATAAATTATAAGGGGATTCTGCGTAGTTATTTTGTAAGGTATGGAAATAAATTACTCTTATTTTTCAGTTAATTATTAAAATATCTTATGTATTGCCTTTCTGGTGTGCATTAAATTGCAGCCCAGCAGATGGCTTTCAAGAATATCATTCCTTTCAATTGTCGAAGTCATTCTCTCAGGGAGTCACATCATCAGTTTATAGCACAAAATATAATACAATAATATGCAGCGGCGTTATGAGTGCCCCTAGCACCATGCATTCTGAAGATGGCCTTCACCTTGCCGATCAGTGTGGGATTGTGACCTGGAGACTGCTTTCAGATTCTCCATACTACAGAGTTACGCAGTCTCTTGAAGAAGAGAAAAGGAAACGTGTAAATTGCTTTGCTTGTTTTTCAGATTATCTTTCGGAAATACCAAAAGTATTTACATGAAAGACACAAATTTTATGGTAAACCGTTATCTTTTTTAGAAAATATCAACAGCAAACCTTTTTCAAAAGATTCCTGCATACATTTTCTACAGGAACGAAAAGCCGGTAAGTGAGTCGGAATTTTAAATGGATGCTACTTTAAATGTCACAGGCCTTATTTCCTACGTATGTCTGAAATGCTCAACTTTTACTTCAGGATACCATTCTGAAACTGTCCTTGTCGTTAGACAGTTCTATGCTTGTTGCTATCCACATATCGGGTGCCTTATCTTTATGGGATGTTCCTTCTTTGAGACTTCGAAAGATGTGGCCTTTAACGAAGCAGGTGAGCTATCTTCTAGCAAGCTAGCAAGTTTGCAATACCACCGAATGGGGTTTGCAAGTTGCCAGCAATTTTTGTATATTTTTCAATAAATATTCCAAATTAATGTTGTATTCTGATTTATATTTGTAAAGCCTGATTTCAACATGGAAAACCCATCATGCAACTATCCCAATAAAAAGAAAAAACAAAATTCTTGTAAGCAAATTTTAATTTAGCTGACGATGTTTTCATACACTCTTTTATCTTCGTTATTCTGCTATTAATCATTGCTATGGTTTTAGTTCAAGACCCATTAAGACACCATCTTGTGGATGTCAATTGGTGGTCTGAAAAGGTATGTTTGTTTCATAGGAGATTCTCGCTTATTTTCTTTGTTCTCTGAGCGTGTTTGACTTGCCACCTCGTTTTAATCAGGCCATAATCATCGCTCGCTACACTGGTGCTGTGGCAGTTTCATCGATCCATAATTTAAATAATCTGCTGGGTAGCTCCTTGGAATGGTTTGAATCTCAGCCACAGGTGTCAGCTTCATATGATAAGGGCTTTTTAGTGATGGAGGTGATTTTTTGCAGCTTCCTGAAATCTGAAATGAATTGCTTCTTATATCATGACATTTTGTGCTGAAACGATATTTTTTTTATTAGTGTGAGAGCTTAATTAACACGAAAAGAAGATCCATATCTCCGGACATTATAAATGAGGAAGAGGTTATGGAAGATGTTGAGGAAAGCAGTGATGATGAAGATCGCACTATTATCCAGAAAACTTCCACAGTCTTTAAAACTGCTCTATATTACATTACGGACAGTGAGAAGTTCCAGCCACCACGACGAAAGCCAAAGTAAATTGATTTGCATTTAAAATTGAAACTTATTTGATAAATATATATGTATTCCTTTGTTTGGCAGCTCAAAAACGTCTGTAATGATGTATCTTTAGAGTTTGGCATACATGTATATGAATTAAGTCGTATTGCTTGTCAAAGCCAATTGTTCTTATGCAGAATACTTAGCAAAACCTTCCGATTGATTTGCTTGAAATCTACAACTCCAGAAGAACTGTTTGCTCGCAAGTTGGACAATGAAGTCTACGGTGAAGCTATTGAATTGGCAAAAGCATATGGCCTAGACTGTGATTTGGTCTATCAAAGACAGTGGAGAAATGCGAAAGTTTCACTGGCAACTATCCAAGATTATCTGGTAAATAAATTTTTAGAGGTAATCAGTGACATTGGAGTGAATTAAGAAGTCTTCTTACATTAATTTAGAGTAAAATGACAAAACGATCCTGGGTGCTCCATGAATGTTTGGAAAGAGTGCCTGAGGACATTGAATCTGCAAGGGCTTTGCTCAATTATGGCTTGCAAGGGACTAATTTGGATACGCTAATAGCCATTGGAAATGGAACAGATGATGGGATGTAAGTTGTGCCATGTTTTGTTTCAATATATATGATCCTAGTGAAAATATTAGTCTTATTTAATGTCTACAAATTCTGATTTAAGATTTGTGATCGATAATGATGCTGTTTATGAAGATGTTCAAGATGACGAATACTTGAAACTTAAGGAAATTGAGGCAAAGAAGGCTCGGGATGATTTATTATCTCAAGTGCAATTTTCGAAATTAACTGTCGAACAGCAAAATCTTTGCCTAACGAGACAAAAACTTCTCAAGTATATCAACAGGCTGGCTACATACGAGGTCAGCTTTAGTTGTCTACATCGTTTCCAATATGTGCAGTGCTTATGTTTTAATTATTTCGTAAAACGTTTGTTTGTAGGTTATGCTTGGTGGCCCTATGATTGCCGATGAATATTTCGATTATAGGTTTTTTAACAATTTTCGATCCCAACCAGCTGTAGAAGCTACGGTGCAGTTTGCTCGAGAAAGCAATTGGCAATTTGTGGCGGCTATGTTTACTTATCACGGGGATGAAATATTAACCCATAGGTAAATTTCAATTGGTTTTAATTTATTAAATCTTTAAGCTTAAAATTCTTTGCATTGTCATGAGAGCGAAATGATCTAATCATAGATTTGTCCATTAGATTGCCCATTTTGTCAAATTTCCCGGAAACAACGCCACCATTTGAATATAGAAGTTTGCTTCCAGAATGTGCTTATGATAATATTCAAAGTGTCTATCCATGGGAGCAAGAATCCATCAGGGAACCAGACTGGGTTGAATCGGATGCATGCAGGTAGTTTCATTATTCCGTTCAACTGATTAATTTGATCATGTATATGTTATTACAAAGAACATTTTTTTTTAGAAAAGTTGTAAACAGAAATGTAATGCCCTCGATAGAATTTCTGTACGAAAGCAGTCCTGAATTAGAGAAATACAACTGTAGCATCATAACTACTCAACTTTTAACTATGTGGTACACAGAAAGAGCATCAGAAATTGAAAGGCGATGCCGTCTTGTCAGCAATTCTCTTGATCTGATTAATTTGGCCATGGAACGTAATGTGCCGGTAATTTTACACATTTAGAATTTCTTTTAAACTATGCTGGAGGAATTTGATTTCAAGAATTTTGAAGCCTTTGAATGCAATATTTTCATTGCCTGCATTTAAATTAGCATTTTTTAACAGGGTTTGGAAAAGCTTCATGACAACTTGTTGACGATGGAAGTGCTTGTTTATGATTGTTTTATCGACGAGTCCATAACCTTTGATTGCATTCAGTCTATGAAAGACTCTGAGAAAATTCATCTTTTGATGTCCACTGTGAGTCTTATACTTTTATTTACATGCATAAATTTATATGTGCTTTCATAATGTATTGTATGACATAGTTATTTATTTACAATGACGCAGTCTTCCGAAGAGAGCTATGTAAAAAATGTGAGACGCTGGCTGATTCCGTTTTTAAGCCGATGTGAAAAGCATTCACCAGGAAGCTGGCAGGGACTTATGCGAGATTATTTGCTTTCCTTGGCTAAATACGATTTAACTTTATGTGCCAAGATCTTTCAAGATTCGCGTGTTGAGCAGCAGCATCCCATTATCAGTCCAGCAACTGAACTCATGCGGCTTGCTTTAGATTGCATTTACATCTGCCAAGAAGATATGCAGTTAAATAATGCTTTTGGTATATTGGAGTGTCTGCCACAAAGAGGTTTTGGGTAATGTGGACTGGAATAAACACAGCGTTTTCTTCCACTTTAAACATTTGTAATATCTATTTTCTTATATCTTTATACAACTACTTTTTCAGTCCACAGACTGAAGAAACCAATGACCTACACAACAGACTTGATGAGCTGGAAAAACACCTAAGTGCAGCTGAGATTTTGGAAAAGCATGGGATAAATAAGACTGTTGCATCCATTAAAAACAGCCAAAATGATCCTAAAGAAATCAAACAGTTGCTGAGACAAATGACAAGAGTTGCTAGCAGAAAGTGAGTTTTCAAATTTAGAGTGAGGAATAGTCTTATTCAAGTGAGCAAATAAAATTGTAAACTGTGAAAAAATTGTACTATGATATTTAGAGAACCCTCTCCTGATGAGCCTCAATGGAAGCAAATCTTGGAGGATGTTTTAGAATTGCAGACAGATGTGTTTCACTGCATAGATAAAAGCACATGTGCCGAAGTAAGTGGTACTTTTGTGTTACAATAGTTTAATTATCTTATGTAATAAAAAATTTTAATATCACAGATCTTTGTCGAAAGTTTGTTATGCTCCGGAAAGAAAGAAAATATTTTACTGGCCAGTGGGCTTTTTAAGTGCAACCTTAACACCAAAAGTAACACCTTGGCCTTGTCCTTGCCCATGGAACATGCTATATCAGCCGAAAATGCTAGCCTTCTGGTGATAGAAGCAGCGAAGGAGTATTTCAATTCTTCGTCAAATTTAAAGGATTCTGCCATGGAGCTAGCCAAGTTTGCAATGTTCCTTAATTTGTGCGGACCAAATAAAAAATGTATTAATTACAAAAAACTAATTATTCCTTTTTCAGGCAATGTTTAAAGTTGGTGGATACCCCCAGTGAGTCTGTGTTAGCCGAATTGGATTTAGTTGATGCTTTGCCAATTTTAAGTTTCTTTGAAGTTAATATTCTGCCATTACAAGGTATGTCTAAAGAAAAAAAAATTCTTACTTTTTTTTTGAAAATCGCGTAGTTATAAATTTTGATCAGTTGATCTTGTGAATAACCTCTTCAACATAATTGTAAATTCCTGTTAAAAAGGTCTTGTAAATTTATGATTAGATAGGCTTATTAGATGCACTTTTTCCACTATAAAATATCCCCAAAAACCATCTTGCGTCCTATAAACCAAAGGAAAGACGAGCAAATGCAGTTACCCATGCTTACACCATTACACGTTAATGGTAGTGGATTATGCAAAAAATTATGATTTCTTCCAAATTCCTTCAAAATTTGAAGGGCGTCTAATAAACCACGAAATATGGTAATTTTCGTTTTTTTTCTCTCTTTGCCTAAAGTGAGGATGTGCGAAAATCGACTGGAATTAATTCGACAGATTTTTAAATCAAAGCCAGACGTTTATAAAGAGTCACAAAAGCTGATGACGTTAGGTCATTTTCTCAGAGTTGGTCAAAATGTGAGAGAATGGGAAGAACAGATTTACATTCTAATTGCTTCAGCAGCTCTTCAGGTATGAGTAAGCTGTGGTATATTTATACAGGTTTTATTAATTTCCGAGAATGGGACACCTGAAAATAGTTTTTTGAATGTATAAATCATTTGATGAGCTCTTCAAAGTAAATTTTTTTTTGCAGTTTACTATATTGGCCATAATAATTTGAATAAGATTCTTTTCTAGGCTCGGGATTTTAATGCAGCGTACAATGCATGTGAAAGCCTGATTACTCTCAAGTATTCCAAAGGATGGGAAGTATGCTGGGAACTTGGCAAGTGTGAAGTATTCAAAGACATTAAAGCGAGGTAATTAAACAATTTCAGTAATCTTGCCAAAGGTGGGAACATCTCAGAAGTAAATGGTCCCCAATCAGATGGATTTTTTTTGGAATTTGTCACAGCTTGGATTTTTATTTTAATTTTTGAATTTCAGACAGCGCCTTCTAGCGTTTTCGGAAATACATTGTTCTGGTGATACTTTGGAAGAAATAACAGAAATTATGCGGAGTCTCGAAAGTCGCTTGTTACAGCAGAGATTGATGGCGTTAATGGATATTGCCGAAGTGGGTTCTTGAATTATCTTTGTGATGTATAATGTTAAAGTTTATATTAATTTTAATTTTTCAATATGGAGGTTCAGGCTTCTGTTGTTCACACTGAGGACTCGGAGTTGGTCCATCGCGTTAGTGATCTGAATGATAAGATGACATTTACATCTCATCTGCATCAATTCACAACAGAAGCAACTAAGCAAGTGCTATCCAGCGTTGGAAATGCCGATTTTTGGAAGCAAACAATGAGGTATACTTTTTTCTGTTAACTTCATCAGAACGATCAGGAATGAGTTTTGATGAGTTTTTGACATTGCATTTTTCAGTTGGGTTACACCACTCTGGCAGTCAAAAAACAGCTTTGATTTTGACAGTTGCTGTGGCGACAACAGTAAATTTGATAGATTGGCGATTCCTGAATTTTATGCAACAGTGCTGCCTAATGCCATGGCTAGCCCACTGATGCCCAGATTTGATAGTTATGCCATTCCTGAAGTTAGCAACCCATCGTTGTCAGTTAGCTTAATTCTCTTTCAGATTGCATTATTGGACAAGGCTCACGAAGAAAGAAATTTGTTGCAAGGTATTTTTTACTTGTTAACATTTTATTAGAACTATTAACGTAATCGCCAATCTGCTTTTGTAAAACTTGCTGGAATAATTTAAAATAGGAGAAAAAATTTTTTTTTAAAGTTTTACAGCAACTTGCAGTCAACTTACTACCTGTCGATTCCATACTTGGATTGGCTCACTTGTTAGCACTGGAAGATCCAAAGTTAATCGATGCCTGTGTTCAGCAGCTTCCAAATAGTGATGCTTGTTTGCATTTGACAATTTACTGCTTTGCACTACACATTTGCCAATTGGCAGTACTTGTCCAGCCAGAAGCCTTATTTACTAGTGAACCAAACATTATAATTAAAAATGCCATCCGTTATGCTCAAACGAGGACCACAACTAAGAGTCACAAAACACTTTGGAAACACTGTGAAATGTTGCTAGTGTATGAGAAAAGAAGAGCGGACTTTGCTCAAGGAAGGCTGCTTGCGAGTCTTGGTAGAGGGGTTGATGTGGCCCGATTCAGCCACGATGACCAATATAAGCAAGAAACAGTGCTTGGATTAGTTATGTAAGTAGTTTACAACGGTAATTTATAAAATCCTATAACTTCTCATCTTATTTGGTTTGTCATACTCATAAGATGGTCATTAAAGTTAACAAATCACTGGGGAAAAAACTCAGAAGTGTTCATCAAGTTTATACTGCACAATATTTGACTGATCTTGATGAATATATCATTGTAGGACCATAGAAGAAAAGGTTTACAACACTGCTATCACACTAGCTCGCAAATACAACGTTGCACTTTGGGAAGTGTATATGTCTCATTTGGAGTACTTATTTGCGGATGAGGAAATCAGTGTACCAACCATAGAACGTAGGGTTGCCGACTTGGGTCTACTGCCAGCTCTCATGAACGATTTGCCGCGGTTTAAGGATCAAATGAAAAGATCAGTTTATACAACGATTTCTGGGAGTGATCATGCTAGACTCCTATACTATTTTTCTATGTTAAGCCAATGTGCTCCAAAGGACAAGGATTATCAAAACCACATAACAGTTCTCAGGAAATTGAAAACTCTTTCACAAGGTGATTAGCAAAACATTTGATACATAATTATTTTTTAGCATCTTGCACCTATGCATGCTTCCGAGTGGCAATAAAGATAAGTGCACTTTGAAAAAGCCATTAATTATTTTTTTTATTATTTATTAACTCTTATAGATCTGGATTATAAAGCAGTCGTTAGTGGAAAACACGATGTTTTGAAATTAATCAAACCAGTGCTGACCACCAGCAATGTTAACCTTTTTGCGAAACTTACAGCGCAGCTCTCTAAATGTTGTAAGCAAACGTTAACTGCAAGCATGGTGTACAGCACTTGGCTTCTGAAAATGTTTTATGAGAATGAGAAGAAAGAAGTAACCCAACTAAGCCACCGGGAATGGATTTCCCGTTACAATTCTTGCAAAGATTTATTCGACAAACTTATTCCTGAAGATCTGGTGACGTTTACTGAGGGCTCTCTATTCGTTGAGGTGGCTCTTGATGCTATGACTGAGGGTACAAGGAGGGAACTTCTTAATCGCACATTGAAGTATGCAAAAGTAGAAATGAGCAAACACAAAGAGGAATCTACCTTAAGGTAAAAACTTAAGTTGTTGACTCTGTTTCCCCCTCAATGATTGAGTTTTTATTTTAGTCTTAATTCATAAAAATTGAATTTCTGCATGCTGTTCTATTCTTAAATATGTTCCTACATAATGAAACTTGAATATCGCGATAAGTGGTGTACCCAGGTGATAGTTGTTTATATTTCAGGATAAATTGGCAGAAAGCCTTGGGCTATTTCGAGAATGCATTACAGCATTTGGAGTGGATGCAGAGCGACCATATTAATGAACTTCGGCAGCTAGATGACAAACATTTAAGGCGATTCCTCCGTGCTCTTGATCTTTCCTTGTCACATCCGGATAAAATTAAATCCATATTATTTGAATGTGTCATGGAAGGACACCCATTGGAAACACTACAGCAATTAATTAGCATTTGCCCACCCGATGTATCCATGCCACCTGGTGATGTTATCATTGAGACTATTTCCCATATTAAGGAAATATTAAGGTTTGTCACGTATTATGATGTGAATCTTATCAACGTTTTTAAGTGGAGTGTCTGACTGTTCACTACATTTGCAGGGATAACAAAGCGGACTGTAATGAGTTATTTAGAAACAGAGATTGCATCGCAGTGTTAAATTCAATTATTGATGATGTCACCGCCCATCACAAGCAAGGGTAAATTAAAACATTGCAGCGGTTACAAGTATTAGTATGTCTAAACAACACAGTATTTATGATGGGATTTTGAATACTGTATGTGCACATATTCATGTGATGGTTGCATTTGACGTGTACAGCTAATTCTAATAGCAAAACTAATTTCTTTATTACATGGAATCCTTATATATGTCATAATTCATATTTTTGAACGTTTTATAGGGGAGAATTGGTTGATCTTAATGACATTGCAGTAGAGTTACACCCATTGTGTAATGATAGTTTAGTTGATGTTTCTGTGAAACTGAATATTTTCTTACTATTAGAAAAGGTAAAATTATTTTTCATGCTTTTAATTGTAGTCATTTTTCTGCCATCCTAAGTGATGAAACTACTGAAATTTGTATTGTAGATTTATCGGGAAGGAAGCGAAGAGTTGGAAAATCTTTTGGATCTCAAGGTCAAAGCGTTCATAGCCAGCGGTTGGTCAGATTTGCAGGTATGTTTTTAGGCTTTGGAATAAACAAAACGATTGCACGTGCTGCTGGAATACTTATCACTAGATCAGAATTGACAAATCTTACCATTTCTGAGTAACTTATTTCAGTTTGAGGAAATGGAAAGTGAAGAATCAAAAGAAAAATTGTTTGGAAAATTGCTTCAGATGAGCAACACCTTGGAACAGGCAGATTTGTTGATTAAATTGCTTTTATGTTGGACAACGTTACCATCAAAATTCACCGGGTAATCTTATTTATTGTAGACTTTTAATGAAATTGCAGCTAAAGACCTCCATATCAATATTTGTTTTTAAATCTTTAAATTATTATAGGTTTTATGAAACGAATTCTTGGTGTAAAATTATACATTTAATGCTAACTACGCAGGATGAAAAGTGTTTGGATGCTGTTATACATATAGTGAGAATAACAGAAGAAAAATGCAAGCTATGCTTAACGGTATGATTGCAATTTTTTTTTCCAAATTGACATATGCATTTAGATTTCGTTCTGTTGTACCAATTTTTGAAGAAAACTCCAATTACTTCTTTTTGCAGTGTTTGGAAGTTGCATTAGTAGAAGTCATGAAATTTAAAAGTTTGCTTCATTCATTAAAGTTTGCCTTACTTACAAATCATCATCAACTGCAAAATATAGTGCTTTCATCTGAAGTGGCAAATGATGAGGTAAATCACATTTGAAGTTGGAGCTCTTAGCGTTTCTTAGAAGTGTAAAAATATGTACATGAATATCAATTTAATTACAGGAACAAGTTGTGGTTCTAGACGATGAGGTTTGCTCCCTGCTAATCCAAAGAAAAGTAACCGCCTCTACTGTGCCAACAGTATTATACAAAACAGTGCTCGTGTACATTCGCAATCATCTACCATTTGAAGATATTAAGGAAATCGCCTTGGAATTGAAGCAAAATGGTTACTACTGTGAAGCCGCCTCTTTGCTATCCACTGGTGGAAATACCCCAAGCAGCTTAACAACGTTGGATTCTGCACTAGGACTCTTGAAAAGATGGCTATGAGGAGCCTCTTCACTATTGAGACTAAAAAGGTCAGATCTCGTGTGCATTATAACGTGAATTTGCAATTGGTACTAACTTTAATAAATAATTGTCAGCAACTCTGGGCTATTATTGAGATATAGTAGAGTATAGTAATTGTAAGCAGAGAATTTTATAGGAATGGATAGCAGTTTTTTTTGGGTGATATGTCATTGACATCAATGCTATCTGGTGCACCAACATCGTTAATAACAAGAGCAATTTTTCTTATGACAAGAGCGTCTTCTCCACCGATTTTAAATTCATGCTCATTGAAAGCTCAAATTTGCTGTCCAGAAGTTTATACTATGGCCTGCTGAAGCTAGAGACATGCTCACTTTTATACATCATCCACACTTTAGAAATGGCCAATATTAATGCACTCACCCAATCAAATTTTTTAAAATTATTTTATTCATGCTTGCCTAAAAAAAGACCAACAAATTCCCGTTACACATCCGTGAGCACATGATTCTTATCAAGATAAGTTAAAAAAAATTAACAAAAGGCATTGTTCTGCTGAATCTGTTTTTGTGACAAGCTTGCCATTTCGTCGATAGCCATGTGTAGGGCTGATACTTGTTCGTTCGGTTTACTGCTACTTAAAGCTAAGGAATCTATCGCGGTGTGAAGAGAATGCAATTTGTGCATCAGATGATGGCTATAGCCTATTTGGCCCTGAAATTTGCAATTACAAGAAATATCGTTACAGTAGTGAACAACTGAATCTGGGAAAGTGGTGGTGAGGCTGCATGCTGTTGTTGGCTGGTGTGTTAATGGAATTTTCCTGCCTAGCACTAACCCACCTTGAGTATGACTAGTATCGTTATGCATCAGAAGTGGCAGCTGAGCAGAATTTGCCTCACAATTGTTTGGATGCTGATGAGGTCCATGCGTGCTATTTTCTTGAGGCTGAGGCTGCTGCTGTTGATGATGATGAACAAGCAGCCTATCAAACTTTCGTTTTTTGGGAGACTGCTTTTTACGTTTCTTAATAAATTCAAGTTCACCTTCTCCAAATGCAGAAAAATTCAGCGTGCCATCAAATTTAATTTCACTGTCTGACCTCGAAATTCGACTGGGTCTGCTAGATGCAAAGTACTGACTAGACATCACCATTGTTTCATTGGTTTTCTCCGGTTCCAAACTTAAAGTACTTTTTAAAGTGTCTTTGTGCTTCTCTTTGTAGTGCCGATGCAGGTTGCCTTTCATGGTGAAGCCGCTGTTGCAAAGAGGACATTTGTAAGGTTTTTCGCTACGGTGTAAAGCCATGTGACTTTTCAAGTTGTGTGCCCTGGCCAAAGCTTTTCCACACACGGGACATGAAAATGGCTTTGTAGCTGCATGCATAACCATGTGAGTTTTGAGCGTTTGTCGTTGGGAAAACCTTTTGCAGCAAATCTCGCACTCAAATTTGCGCTCTTTAGTGTGGGTTAACAAGTGTCTTATGAGATTCCCTTTCAGTGTGAACGATCTAGCGCAGTGGTCACACTTATGAGCTCGCAAATTACTATGTGTTAGGCAGTGAGATTTTAAATGATGGACTTTAAGAAACTTCATGTTGCACACAGAGCATTCGAAACGTCGCACTTGTGTATGGGAAAGCATGTGGTCTTTCATTTGACTTGGGAAAAGAAACTTTCGTCCACACAGGTCGCACTTCAAGTCGCCTACTGGTTCTTCCTCTTCCTTGTCAAGAATCTCATCGATGAGCTCGTCGTTGACGACCTGTTGTTTTTTGTGAAGTTGGAGATGGCTCTGCAACTCGTTTTGAAGGGCGAATCCTTTTTGGCATGCTTTACAATAATATGGTTGCTTATTTTCATGCGTCAAAACATGTCGTTTCAGATGTATCATTTGGGAAAACGAGTGCTGACATATGGAACAAATATATGGACGCTTCCCTTTGTGGCTCAACATGTGAAATCTCAAACGAGTCGCTTGATTGAAGCTTTTGTTGCAGACCGAACAAGCAAACGGTTTTGCTCCATAATGGCCAAATAAGTGAGTGATGAGACTGTTTTTTGTCGGGTAATACTTGGGACACACGTTGCACTGCCAACGTGAATTTCCATTGCGTTTAACACAGAACGATTCTTCGTCGACCACCAAACTGATATCATTTCTATCCAAATGCAAAGGCTGGTTCCCATTCACTTTGTTTACAACTGCCAAAAGTGACAACATGTTATCAGTGGCTTTGTCATTCTGAGGATAGTCGCAACCCATTCTTTGATCATTCAAAGCAGAATTTGGGTAGTTGTTGGTAAATTTTATTGATTCCTGACCAGAACTCGCTGCAATTGAATTTGAAACTTGTTGCGAAAGAGTCTGGTTCTCCATTGACTCAAACATGATTCTGAAAGAAATATCAGTGCAAATCATTTCGTTGCTTAGCTGTTAAAGTATTGTCAACATTTACACGAGATCGCATTGCCAAACCATAGATTAGTAAACCAAAAGATATGACTGATAAGTCATCATGTTACTGCAATATGATTCGCTATAGACTATACACCTGGTCGTTGATGTGCATGGTTGCCCAGCCCTAAGTTCTGGAGACCAGTAAACCCAAATGGTTGAGATTTGTCTAGGTTTTTATACTATTGTATGTTACCGGCAGGCTACCCATCAGATATACATGTATAAACACCGATTCTGGCATACATAAATATGATTTGCCATGCAAATACGTGATTTTCTTCCATAATATACATGTATTTAGTCAGCATAACTTACCTAACTGCCAATTACTTCATATGTATCCTTGGGCAATGATGCTGAAGACTACTGACCAACCTGCAAAATGAGAAAAATGTATACAAAATATTGTAAGCCTACCGGTATTACATAACAACCATGTCCAAAACAAAACCTTTAATTAAACAAACAAAATCAGGACAATGCAGTGCATTTTTTGCCCGAGGGAGCCATTCAGATGCCATTTGTTGAGTACTGCTTACTAACCTGGCCAGACATGTCAGGCATATTTTCAAAATTGGAAATCAAACTCACAGCCAAAGAAACCGGCAGAATGCGCCATCTTGGACTTCTTCACATAGAAAAAACAAGGTTGATTTTCAGCTGCATGTAAACGTATAAAAACCTAATTCTGATATCAACTGCACAGCCAAAGTAAAAATCATACCAAAACTTTATTATTATATTACAATGTTTGACAATAACATCGCATAATAATTGAGGAACTATTTTCCGGATAGCGCATGTGTACAATTCCGGCGCAGCTTTTTTCCAATCTCACTAGTGTTGTGTTCATCCGTGCGTTGACCTCTGTTCTTCTGTCGTGATTCTTCAGTGGCATTGTGATTTTTAGGCATACCTTTGCCGAAATTTGAAATGTTTTACCGATATAGTGCAGTTTTTCGGTTTTGATACGTGTACGCGCAGTAGTACCACGGCGGTTGGGAATTGACGGTGAAATCGTTCGTTGGAAAAGTTGGAGCATCACCGCTAACAACGGTGATGGTTTGGGCCTGAAGACCTCTAGGTGAGTGTTCAGTCTTTTTTACGTTGATTCGAAAGTACATGTACAGTAAGTACACACAAAAGGACCTCTTCTGCCATAGCATCGTTGTGGTTCTGTTCGGTAACAGCTCGCACACCGAGATCATTAATGCAATTTGAGAAGCACCATACAGCGAAACTGTATTGGTTGTAAACACACTCGTCTAGCTTGCAGCAATGAAACCAGAAGTGTTATTCAGAAATTGTGTAGGCCTACAAATCCCCCATTGGTCAAGATGATATGTCTGCCAATTGCAACTGAATTTGTCCACAGATGTGTGCCATCAAGTATTCTTCTCAGTGTCAACAACTCCTGACGGACATGGCTCTATCATTACACAGAAAAACCTGTACCCCATGTCGCATGCACCAAGATAATGGTGATAAGTATCGCCTATTTCAATCGGATGCCCAGTCCTATTGAAAATTGTTTTCAGTTTGCACTGTTGGTTGGTATATATAGAGCGTTATGAGTGGCCTTAGTTCATTTTGCACCAGGTGAGCGTAACACTACACACTTGCATGATGGCTATGTAGCCTATGTATGCTAAAGTTAAGTAATGATTAAGGTGATAAATAAATATACCCTGTATAGTTTTTTTTAGGTTTTGTACCACATATTAAGGTGTCAGGCCGTCTAAAAAACCTGGAAGGAAATTCACATAATTTCAATGCAGTACATATCAAGTTGTCAAGCTGTCTGGAAAACCTGGAAGGAAATTCACACAATTTCCCTGCTTGAGAAATTTCTTGCAAAAGATCTGCATTATGCACATGTTAGAATTTGAATGTCATTTCCCAGTTTAAATGGCAAATAAGCATGCCATTCAAATTTCAACCTTGGTATTGTACCTTGCCCACACTTAGGTCTAGGCCTACTATTCTCTCTTCCCAGAATTCTACACGTCAATTTGTTTTTAATCGGTGGTCGAAACATGGCCTATAACGTTATGGACATAACGTTGGCTAAACCTAGTCATTGCTTATGTAAACGTCTGGCCGAATTTGTCATGAACAGGTAGGCCTACAAATAAGATTGGAATTGGAGTAGGTAACACAATGGTAAACAATTTAAACATGGGGATAGTTGTGTGAAGTTTAATTTACATTTATTACAACTGATTTTCCATTGATCACGAAAGAAGGGAAATCTATCGCCCTTTCATACTGCAGACGTCGCTTTTTAGAGCAGTGAATTGTATAACTGAACATGGGCCAGTTGTGTCTGCCAAGTGCACTGTGGTTCACCCTTGGGTATTAAGTTGCAGAACATGTTGCGTCTGAAAAGGGGACCTGATTATTTGAAACTCTTTAGGGTCTTGGGGAGATAAAAGGTTTTGAACATCATCCTGTGCATGGCTGCATTGTACTAGCACTTTGTAACAACCTCTGGACTTCTGAGAAGCAAGTTACATATCAGTGCCCAATTGTATGAGCCTGGAAGATGTAAAATAGCCTAGATTTGGGCTTGTCCCTTCCCTAAATGACATTTTCAAATGTCGAAAGTGGTCGAAGCAATAAAGTAGCTGCATGAGAAATGTTTGATCTAATCTTGAATGCTGAGATTACACGTACATGTATGGTTGGCTACATAATAGAGATGTAAGCTACTTAACTGCACAGTCTGCACTATCATATGGTTCGCATGGTTTCGTCATTCTACCGGAAACTTATTTTTTTTTAACTTTCAGTTGTAATCTTGAGCGTGGGGTCTGCTGCGACTAGGCTATAAATCACACAAATAGCTTTGAGATTGTCATTCATTACAATTAATGCCATAGCTCTTATACGTGTAACAGTATTTCTTAAGCGCTCTTGTATAGTCCTTCAGAATGAGTCAAAATGTCACCACTCACACCCTAAATGAGCATGACAATATCATGCAAATTTATAAGGTCATGCTGAATATGACGACACGACTTAGTTTTGAAGAACGAAAGATGATGGCAGTCTTTGCGTGAACATCAGGGGTGAGGAGTAAATTAAAATTGAAATTTAAAATATAAAATTAAAATTAAAAAAACACAAAAAAACAAGGATTCTCCCATATAAGTGGTAACATCTTTTGACAAGACCTGTATAATACAGGTGAAGAATATTGGTGAAGTACTATCTATGGTTAATCCAAATCAACGTTTGTATTTTAAATGCGAATTGTCGTTATCCAGAAAAGAAGTGTTAAGTATTTAGCGACGCAGCCAGCTGATTGGTTCCTGGTATCAGCGTTTTTCACTTGAAATACATGTATGTTGAACAATCGCGTTTGGGATGCCGCCACTATTTTGAAGTTGATAAAATCTGCTAAACGTTAGTTGAACACGTGAATTTCAATTCATGGACTGCCACATCTTCGCTCATATTGGTGTTAAGTCATAGGCCTACTAATCAGCAAATATCTCAAGTTATTTAATCCTTTTATGTTCGGCTGCGCCCGAGGGGGCAACCACTCTTGAATTCCTGTGTACACAGCCTTTGAATTCCCACAGAATTCTATTGGAATTCTTGAATTCCTGCAAATTCCCGCGAATTCCTGCAAATTCCCGCGAATTCC